>CM076577.1:131850217-132000553 GCA_034641835.2 Pinus albicaulis | reverse complement strand
AGTTAGGAAAAAATGATATATAGAAAACGATATATAGAAAATCATTTACAATAATTTTGAATTGCAAATGATATATAGAAAATGATTTACAAATGGATGTTTGTTTCTATCTATCCATAGGATACTAGGGAGATCGCTCTTGTCCGCAAGAGGGATTTATCCGCATAACAAAATGGCGACTCCACTAGGGACTAGAACTTAGTTTTCCTTTTTATTTTTCAGTTTAAATTTTAAGAGTCTTTTGATTTTGATTAGTCTTAAAACTGGGTTGGGTAGACAACTTATCAGAATCCCTGAAAAGAAAATCTGAATTTTTATTTTTTTTAATTTTTCCTGGCCTCCGCAGTTTTTATTTAAAGACAATGCGGTAGCCTTTGCAGATTTTAGTTCAGAACAATGCGGTACCGCATTATTATCCATTGAAACCTACGGACTTGTGGAAATTTTTTGAAAAATTAAGAATTATTGTTTTAGGAGCCAGATTACCAGATTCTCTGTGTTTGCCCCAATTTGTCTTGACTTTCAAAATCTTGTGTGTGTGTTTCTTTCAACAAATTTTGTGTTTGAGTGATTTTTCATCTGATTTGCATTTTTTATGAGTGAGTTTTTGCCCTGATTTCTTGCTGCTCTATATCATAAACCTTCATATACCTTATCTTACTGGTATGCTGTTTTTTTCTTGCTGATTAATTGAACTTGTTGCAAACTTTGCTTATATGAAAATTGAGTTTCATTTTCATTTGCAAATTTAGAAGAGTCTTAAGCTTACTTAGGCCCGAATTTCACATTAAACCATTTGTTGGATATTTTCGTTTCTGCTTAGTAGAAATTCTTCTTGGTTCGATAAAAAACTAAGAGAAAATGTCCGCAAACTTTATAGATAGAGTTCAAACTTAAAGTCTTTTCTTTTGGTTTTGAATTTTATGTTTTTAGGAGTTTTAGATATGGTTTGTTTAATGATTTTTAGTTTCTGATATGTTTGATAAAGGATTTCATTTCGAACAAGTAATTGATCATTTTATGAAATTGAGTTCTCAAAGAAACCATCTTCTTTTCAAGGATTTTTTTTAGGAATGAAAGAATTGATGCTTTAGAAAATTGTTAAATCTCTCAAATCTTTCCCTTAAATAAGTTTCATTGAAGAGAAAAGAGTTGCACTTTCTTATAGATGCATTTAGTGTATTTTTGAGTCGGGTCATAAAAAATCATTGAAGTTTCACTTCCATACCTTCTATCTTAAGAAACAGCCAAATTAAAAACAATGCTTTAATAAAATTAATCTAGATATTTTTACATTTTCTAGGGCTCTTTTCCACCAACATAGCTTAGGATAGTGTCTTGGAACAGGTTGTAATAAACATTCCAAGACAGTTCAAACAAACAAGTAGCAATCTTGCAGTAGGAAAAATCCAATTGTAGCATTTGTGCTCTGGGAAGCTCTTCTTAAAAGAGTCAAGCACGAGATCATGTCCAAACCAGTGAGGTAATCGTACCTATCTCATTGGGAAAGATAGCAGATGTGCACGTATTAAAAACGGTAAACATCGGATAGACCTTTTTCGAGGAGCCTGGGGTCACTTGTTGGTAAACCTTGGATTATATCAAGGAGACTTCAAGGGGATTGAGCTAGTTACTCTGCCCTTGCGTGTATATCAAATCATAGAATGTTCCCCCAGGTAAATTTTGTTCCCGTTGGTGACCTTAGTGGCTATAAAATTTAGGATTCTTTCCCAAGGTGACGGTGGAGGGAAGGTCCAACTGTACCTGGAGCAGATGTCGATTAGATTCAATTGGAATTTTCAAAGGGTTCTATTCACTTCAAGATGGTTTAAGTGGAGAAACTTGCATCAACCTGTTTCATTAAGAAGGTTGTCGGGGTAACTGTTCCAACCACCATTTCTGCATTAAAATTCTACGACATTTAATTTAATCACCAACTAGTGTTTTTAGTGTGGGAATCTACTGTTTGTGTGTGGATTTTTCTCTTAGATTTTGTAGGCGTGTGATCAATTTGATTGTTTCTTTAGAGACTTTAGGAAATTTTGTTGAAATTTTCTTTGATTTCGTGTGTTAAATTTTTTAATCGTGGTTGAATTACCTAGACAATCACATAGAATGCAGGGGAAACCCCTTGAGTACACACCAAGCCAGTTAGAAAAACTTAAATCAGAGAAAGGACATACATCAGGGACTGGATCAACTGAACACGAAGAAACATCAATAATTATTCATCTTGAATATGAAGTAGATCAACCTCAAATAGTATAGAGTACTCCGAGAAGAGTTTCAATTTCTCAACTAGCCGAACTTGTTTCTATAACTAGTGAAGTATCAGCTACTGATCTTGAAAATTTTGAACCAGAAACTGAACCTGCTACATCTGATTCTGCTTCCGAGTTCATTACTCCAACAAATCATCATCCTGATTCACCCAGAGTGAAGTATCGTATCACTGAAAATCTTCCTCCTGGGCTCATTAGTATTGAAGAAGTTACTGAAACTGAGGAAGAAGTTGTCCTTCCTTCACATTAGGACTCTTTAGATCTTAGACCAAGTGAATCGATTTACTATAGCCCTTTCAAACAAGATCCTTGGTATTCTCAGTTGACAGACTTTCTACACAATTCTGGTCTAAACTATTCGCCACCCCGAATTCCTTTTTATGCCATACCAAGAGGTTACAGACCTCCATTAAACATGTCTGGTGAGTCATCCATTTTTTCTGCATCACCATAATCATATTTGTATGGTGGTCCATCTATTCCTGTGGGATACCAGTCTCTTTCTGGTACTTTCTCAGGAGCAGCTCCTTCTCCCGACAAACATATACCATCATCTGGTCCAAATGAATCACATACCGAAAATTTGAGTGCGGAACAAATTTACATGATGTCTGGACATATTCCTAACCCTGACCCTCAAGGTAGTAATTTACTGCCTGGGGGGCAACCTCAAGGAAGTAATTTACCACCTGGGGGGCAGCCTCAAGGACAATACATACCTCAAGGACCATATCAACCTTAAGGACAATACATACCTCAAGGCCAATACATACCTCAAGGACAATATACACCTCAAGGGCAGTATCCAACTCCAGGTCCGCAATCTCTTCAAGGACAGTACCCTGTACCAGGGTAACCATCTTTCCAGGGATAACGACCTCCTTTAGGGCCACAGTTCTACTCGTAACAACAATTTTTTCAGGGAGGTGGGAATTATCCAGCTAATTATCAAACATATGTTCCAAATTATAAACCTGGTTATAGTCCATCTTATGCAAATCAACCTTCAATGGGACCTTCATATCATGGAGTAAACACGGTGTAGGATCCATCCCAAGTTCAACAGAATTTGAAACCTAATGTGCAAGTACCCTATTATCAACCTGGTCAACCAATTGGTTACAGTCAAATCCAGCAACCTGTTTAACCTGTCCAACCTATCCAACCTACGATTCAAGTATCTGCACCTGGTACAGTTCAGCAGCCTAGTCTGAGTACACCTATAACTCCAACTCAAACTGCTGCACCAACTTCTATTCAAGCTACCACACCTATTCCTGGATTTTCTGCAACCCCTATTCCTACAACCCCTTAGGTATCACAACAAATCCCTGTAGTTTATGCACCACAACCTGGACCCATAGTTCAGAATACTGTTCAGATGCCTATGGGACCACCTGGTACAAGTACAATTGTAACAAGCCAACCTTATTTTGTTTATCAACCATATCAAGGGCAATATCAATATGGGTCTGTAGCACAAAATCCAATATACTAGCATCAACCGTACCCTGGTTACACTTATCAAATACCAGCTCAACCCCATTATGGTATGGATAATCCTGGTTATCCGGGAGGTATTCCAATTCCAAATGCATAGGCTATTACAGGATATCCTGGATATCCTCCTCTTGGTACTGGTATAGTTCCCTAAGGTTATCAATTTTCTCAGCAGGATCTTAACCGTCGGTTGCCATTCATCGCAACTTTGGATTTACCTAATTTGTCACGCCTAACGAATGATCCAATCTACTATCTTCCGTATTGGCCGCCAATGCCAAATAAGTTGCCCAGTGATATCCCTAAATTTTAAGGGAAATCAGGAGAGGACCCTTCAAACCATGTCATGACTTACCACCTCTGGTGCGCATCTAACTCTTTGATTGATGATTCTATTCGATTACGACTGTTTAAGAGAACATTGATAGGTTTAGATACAAAATGGTATATTGAACTACCACGTGGCTCATTCAATAATTTCAATGCTTTAGCAACAACTTTATTAACACATTTTCAGTTGCTAGTCAGATATGACAATGGCACGGAACTATCGACTTCATTAAAACAATCTATGTCTACGTACATATCTGATCACATACATGAATGGAGACGTAGAATACATTTGATGAAAGTCTTTATTCTAGATCAAATTTTGGTAGAATGGTTCATCAAATCATTACTTCCAAAGATCACTGAAGATGTGGCTAAGGGAGGAGTTGTTACTGAAGAACAGGTCATTGCTCAAGCTCAATACTTAAACCTAGTATATACACAGTCTGGTACATTATAAGAAAAAATTCCTGACTTGCCACGTCCTAGTCAAATAACTGCAATTCCTTCAGGGTCTCATGCTGTAGACATTGTAATTGGTTTAGTTAACACAAATAAAATTAATAAGAAGTCTTCAAAAACTAATTCTCCTATAATAACTTTACCTGATTCACCGAAAGGAGATTCTTCCCTTGAAACTTCTGCCGACATTCACATTGTAGATTCATCTACGGCTAAATCCAAAACTGGTAATAAGAAGAAAGGTAAGAATAAAATCAAACAGACTTCATCTCCCAAGGAGAAAATCGAAAAAACTGAACCATCCGACGATAAAAGAAAACCTCATTATCCTTGTCTTATTAGTGACGAGGATCACTTTACTAAAGAGTGCCCACATCAGTCTGAGGTCTCTAAATCCGTTAAAGGTTCACCCACACCTACTGTCTTGAACGATCCTTTTCCTACTCAAGATAGAAAAATGATAAGATCTTCTTCACACTCATCAACATATATTTTAATGATGTATGAGGTTATGGTTGCGACGCGATCGCAAGACTATGGAAGTAAAAATCTTGTTACTGGTAAAGAAGTAGAAAATTATAATTCAACACCAGCTACATCTCCTTCGGTTTCTAATCCACTTCATATCAAGAAACCTAATCCTGATCTAGTAATTAAACTGCCTGATAAAGCTATATTTTAGAAATCAGCTTTCAATCCACATGCGAGAGCTGCTCAGAACTACAACATTGTTGAAGACTTGGTGATTTCCCCTTCAGCAATGTCGACCTTAGAGGTGCTACAATCATGTCCAGCACAAAGGAAATTACTTTTATCAGCTATTGGAGCTATATATTCTTAGGATTCTAACCTCATGGTCTTCGATTTAGAAAATTTTACACTGATACTCCCCCATCAGATGGCTTTTCAGATTCCGGTATTAGTAAAAAACAGAGGAATTTTTCATACTGTAATTGATGAGGGGGCATCCACATGCATAATGTCGTTAAAATTTTGGAAAAGTCTTGGTTCTCCGACACTCAACCAATTTCCGACAATCCTTAAATATTTTGATGGAAGAGGATTCCATCCGTTTGGAATTTTACAGGATCTACCTATAGAAGTCGAAGGCAAAACTGTTAATTTAGATGTGGAAGTAGTTGATGCCCCTTTGGATTACAACCTTATTCTGGGTCGAAGTTGGTCTTATGCTATGACTGCAGTTGTTTCATCAGTCTTTCGATTAATAATGTTTCCACATAAAGGAAAGATTGTGAAAATTGATCAATTGTCATATTATTCGTCCGACCCAGCTTCTATAGATAGTATCCAACATGTTGGAAAATCGACTATTCCCTATGAAGATGTTGGAGTAGGTTTAGTAAAAGACTCTCTTTTGATGGGAAATTTTTATATTCCTCCACCCAACATACCGCGTACCATTGCTAATATCAATATGATTTCATCAAGTACTATTCACAACAAGGAAAAGACCCTCTAGCGGAGGTTATAAAGGAGGTTTTTAGTGTTATAAAATTGGCCAAAATTGTCAAAAAAACATTTGCTACAACATCCGTTTATGGTTACAAAGGTTTTGGCAGAGATTTTAACAGAAATTCAACACAACTAAAAAGAAATGGGTGGCCGGAGGTTATTACGGATGCTTTTTTCATCGGTGCGCTACTCTAGATTTAACACACCGGTGCGTACATATAGAAGGTGCGCCGGGGCGGTCGAAGGAAAATTCATCGGGCCGTTAAAGTATAAAACCGCACCAGGCGTAGTGTTGGTGATACAACGCACGGGGCCATTCTAATTGGTCTTGGGATTTGGGCGGTGCCCATAGGTCGTACCAACGCACCGGTGTGTAGACGTATAGAAATGCACTGGTCTGTAGTATCATAGAAAGGCACCGAGATTTATAATTGGTATCGGTATTCGTACGGTACCCATAGGTCGTACAAATGCACCGGTGCTTATAGACACATAAACACCCCGGTGCGCAGTATCAAACAAACGCACCAAGATTTATAATTGGTATCGATATTTGTGCGGTTCCCATAGATCGTACAACGACGCCAGTGCGTATAGACACATAAACACACCGGTGGGTCATACCACACAAACACACTGATATTTTTAATTGGTTTTGGTGCTTTTTCAGTGCTCACAGGTCGTAGAAACGCACCGACGCGCTTCTTAATACAAACGCACCGGTGTACGGTTACTGACACGCACCAATTTTCATTTTATATTTTTTAGAAACATCGACCTGTGACAGTGCAATTATTGTGATTGTTTTAAATTCATTATTCATCAAAAGTCGACACATATTATAACAATATTCATATTAATTAAATTCTTATTAATGCATTTGAATGTGATGTTTGGATTAATTTGTTATATCATATCATGATTATTGTGGTTTTTTAAAATTCATTATTCATCAAAAGTCGACACATATATATCTCATAACAATATTCATATGAATTAAATTTTTGTTAGTGCATTTGAGAACGACAATGGAGAACGCAATAGCGATAATGGAGAATGCAATAGAATAAATTAAAACATATTTTAGGATATATAATATATATGAATAAGATAGTCTTTATCATACAAAATGGGACAGTTATTGGTATCCCTTTGTCTTTCAAGTGGGACACTATGTCCATTACATTAAACAAATGTCTGATTTCACAGACATATTTCAAAAAATACAATGCCTCGCTTTGATATCCAAACATAGTGATCATCATTCTTCGCTTGAACTGCTGTCACTACTAGAGCTACTTCCATGACTTGGGTTATTTTCAGGAATGTTTTGTTCATGGTGTTGATTGTTTTCTTCTTCTTCATCTTCCATCCACAAACGTAAAAATAAACTAAAATGAGTGTATATACATTGGTGATAATAATTAAAATTGCAACATTAAATAATATACATCAATGTAAATTGAAAATAAAAATGACGTACCATAGCAACAATTGACTCATAAACTATACACATTCTTTCAAAACCATGTACCATGCTATCTTTCAAAATTTCATCTGTTGGAGTAGTTCCATGCTTTGTTTCATGCAAGTTTTATACCCCATAAAAAATCATATATTTAATATAAAAGATGTTTTTGTTCTATTAATTATAGATGGAGCTAAGTAAAACAAGATCAATAGATGCTTACAAATTCCACAATTAATTTCTGATATGCCAACATATACTCACATCCTCTTAACAATTTAATCGATTTTGATACAGTGGTTCTTCTTTGTATGTTAGCACACATTTGAAAGACATTCAATGATAATTTTGTAAAACAACTTAAAAAATACAAAAAGTAAATCTAGTTAATTTTTGTAAGGAAGTATCCCTTACTCTAAACTTCCTTTTCTCCCTTGTCCTATTTATGTCTTTGAATCGGTTCCATTTTCTTTTCTTTTTTAAAGAAATTTCTTGAGGGTGTATTTAATCTCTTCATGTTTATTTAATGGCGCACAATGATCAAAAAATTCAATGATTACATATTACATTTGAAGCACGTTGTTGTTGAGATGGCTCCTCCCGCGATGCAATTTTGTCCATTTCTTTGACCATATCCTTGTACACCTTTTTGGACATTCCTACTAGCATATTTATGATATCAACTCTTTCATCTTTTGAGATTTTCATAATCTTCCTGAAAATGTAACATGACAATAAAATATTTAATTTTTATATTGATATCTGAAAAATAAATATAACAAAAGTGATATTTATAAATAATTCTAGACAAACATTTAAAGGAATATTACTTTTTCATTCCTTCTTTTTTGTTGTTGTACGTTTTTGCTATTAAAAGTCTGACATGTCTCATTGACCAATTTTCTGGAAACTCTTCCTGTAGTTTAGATAAAATTTGGTTCTTCAAATCATTGGATTGATTTTTGTATTGTAAGTGGAAAGAACGTTTATACATTCGTTCCACTAGATCCCTCAAAATTTTGTAAAAGTTTTTCCCCCTTTCGTTAACTTCCAACACCACTCAAGATGAGCTAAGGAGCAATTCATGTTCATTTGCATGTTCTATTTTTTTTCTTTTCTTAGAACAACATTCATTTTCTGAGTTATTGGTCATTGTAGAACATTAAACAAATGTGAATTAATAGACTGTTTGACACATGTTATCTAAAATTTTTAAGTATATTATTAATGATAATTAAAAAAATAAACTCATATTGGATCGATAGTATTTTTTCATTCACCTGATTCATCCTTTTGCAATTTTTCCATCAATTTTTTACGCTCTTCTGGTCCTAGATCAGAAATAATATTATCGAGTTTCGTCATTTTGTGGCTCTGCATGATACACAGTAAACAATACATATTAGTTAAACTTACATATAGTTCAAAAATAATATTTTTTATAAAGAATTTACAAAGAACTTTCCTTTTTTTCTTTTCTTAATGTGTTATCAGTATTTTTGTTACTTGATCTTTTATCAGTCATTTCTTTATCAATCTGAAACCTGTACCATATCATTCATTAATATATTTATAAATAAATTGTCAACTTTTCAGGTAAAAAATAAATCTCAAGACATCGGTGCGCCTTTCTTGATGTACGCATCGCCGCCGGTGTGTGGGAGTATTACCAACGCACCGCAAAATAGTATAATAGACCGTATGGTGTGTGGGGTATTATAAACGCACCGCATAAACAATTTAATAGACTGTTCGGTGCTATCCTCGTAACATGGAGCACCGGTGCCCTATTTTAGATATGGCACACTAATTTAAAAAAAAAATGTTTTCAAATTTTTTATTACATAGTACTTAAGCGGTGTGCTAGGTTACGTAGGGCGCACTGATAAAAAAAAATCCATTTTTTCCAAAAATTCACGCAATGGCCGAATGGATTGGGATCCGACCATGCAAGTCATCCCGTGGGTTGGATGTCAATCTAAAATGAAAAGCCCTAATTCTGAAATCACAGAAACAGGGAGAAGAAAGGGAAAAAACAAAAAAATGAAGGGTTTAGGGTAAAAATGGATAAAAAAGCAGAAAAAGTAAAAAAAAAAAAATCAAATTTAATCACGAGATGGTTTGAAATTCTATGATACAGGGTTTGAATCACCAGAGGTTTGATTTCTGATTGTATGAATACTTCTGTTCGAACGTATTTCGCTGCTCCATAGTGCCCTCGTGCTCTCTTTTTCTAGGTATGTCTCCTGCAAATATCTGGCTGAAAACTTCAGCAAAAATAGTGAAACAATGAAAAGTGTTTAGTATTTAAAGAATTATTTTATGAAATTAGATTTTCAAAAATATTTTTCCCCCCATTTTTCAATTTGTCGTTTTTTTTTTCACTTAAAGAAAATAGATTTGCTCTTTCTTTATTTGCGTTTATTCGTCACCGATGCGTATTTTTATAACACCGGTACTGGTGCGGTTATATGTACAGTAGCACTGATTTGCGGTTAAGGCACCGAAATTACTTTTAGGTGTGTACACCAAAATTTAGTGAACTCCAACCATAGAAATTGAGAATTATAATTTTGTTTATTCTTGAGAATTAGAATTAGAATTAAAATTGAGAATTGGAATTGGATAAATTATTGATGGAAATAACTATTCTTCCAATGCATTTTGTTTATTGCAGGAGGTCCCCACTAATTATGTGGAGAGAATGTAATGTGGGGCGTGTGAAGATGCAATACTACAGGGTCCAAGTGGGCAATTGTGGCATGTGAACCTGTTATAATTGGCACTTAACTATTTGCAACCATATGTTTTAGAATATAATCTGCAGATAGACGGATGACCTGCCAACAATTAGTACATATAATCTGCAGAAGGGTAATGTTCTGGGAGAAATGAAAACGAGTCCTTCATTCTGCATTTGTTAGCAGAAGAAGACCGATTTTCGACTAGACGATGCAGTTATTACATGTGGAGGTAATGGTTTCCCATAGAAAGTGAGTATAGGGTTGAGCAGAGGAAAGACATTACAAAAAAGGCTATTACATTAGTTTTTCCAATGGGAAACCGATTTGCAGGTGGAAATATGGTAGCTGCAGGTATCTATGTTTTTCTTCCCATAGAAATGGTCACTGGATTTCCATTCATAATACAAGCAGACTTTTACTGGTTTCATCCATAGGACCACAACTCAAACAAGTTAGAGATGCAATTCAGGTTCAATTGAAAGCCGAAGATGTGATTTTATGTGACGTCAGATTTGCCGGTAAAAGTTTATGTAAGCCAACCGAAGCTCGGGCAATACTCCCAGTTTCTTTTAAATGCATTCTGTAGAATCTTTCCCTTGATTAAAATTTTACAATTACAATCATTTCACAGTAATACAATTAAAATTTTACAAATATTTTACATGCAATTACATTTACAATTAAAATTTTACAATTACAATCATTTCACAGTAATACAATTAAAATTTTACAAATATTTTACAATATACAATTAGAATTAGAATTAGAATTACATTTACATTTACAATTACAATTTTACAAATATTTTACATAGAATTACAATTAAAATTACAATTACAAATACAATTACAATTTTAGAATTTTACATACAATTAGAATTAGAATTACAATTTTACAAATTGTCATGTATACAATTACAATTAAAATTACAATTAGAATCATTTCACAATAAATTAAATATTACAATTACAATTAAAATTTTACATACAATTACAGTTAAAATTACAATTACATATACAAATACGATTTTACAATTTTACATACAATTAAAATTTAAATTTCAATTACAATCACGACATAATATTTAATAAATATCATGGTCATTTAATATTAAATTAATTAATAAACATCACGATCATGATAACCATCGTACAAGCATCATATTCGACTAAAAAACACATTCAAACATCAAATTAACATTATATATTAACATCATCACAACACAAACATCAAATATGCATCTCATGTCAAAAAAATCATGCAGCTATCACATACAGATCTATCTGCAAGATAAACATTAAATGAACATATCTAACATGACCTAACAATATACACATCATGATGATCACCAACATGTAAATTAAGTACAACTGCAACATGAACATAAAATACATGGTCGACCATATATATATATATAACTAAATAATGTTAAAAATATACAACTATAATATAAATGTCATGGATCAGCGGGTGGTAGTACAACATCAATAGCAGTACCAGTGGAGGCTTGCTCAGTAAATGGTGCAACCTCGACGGTCGATGGTCGAGCCTGCTCATGATCATGACTAGTATTGATGGATGGATCAGCTGGTGGTAGTACAACATCAATATAAGTAGTACTAGTGGAGGCATGCTCAGTCAATGGTGCAACCTCGACGCTTGATGGTCCAACCTGCTCATAATCATGACTAGTATTGATGGATGCTGCAGGCTACTGATGACTGGATGTGGCTGATGGTCCAGCCTCATCTCCATGATGAATGTTAGATGCTAGTGGAGCCTCATGCTCATCGGGTGCGGCGCGGATGAACGATGCGCAGAGATGGTCGACGCTGTGAGCGCACATCACGTGCTACGCTAAGCACGCCTATAATATGGGACAATCCTCCTCGATCGCGTAACAGCTGTAGGCTCCCTCGCGTACCGCGATAAGTTTCGCCCTTATCACGTGACTGTGCCTCTCTGTCTGCGTGTTAGCCTATCATCAACGTGTATGTGTCTCTATAATGGTGGGCACGATACATATAACGATATTCTTTTCGTTGGTTTCCCAACTCCATCTTATATTTAGTCTCAAGTCGACCACGCCTAGCAAAAGGCGGTACCAGTGCACCAGCAGGAGGATGTCTCTCTGCACCGGCCTCATCTTGATCATGATCCTCGGCATCGACCATGTCCTGATCGTCATTAGGATCCACACATGGATCATGTGGTGATTTCGGCATCTCCTCGCCATCAAAAGAGCCAATGTCTACAAAATATATACAAGTACACAACAATAATTAGACAATTTTATTACACAATTAAAAAAAACAAGTTAAAGAACATGTTAGAATAAATATAAATAAAACAATAATATTACCTCTATCATCGGGCGACTCATAATCTGTGAAAAGGATGTTGCTTTGCCTACTTGATACGATCCCGGCACTGGAATGAGGACACGTAAGAAGATGGGCACAATCGACGCACAACGATAAGTCCATTGCATCATGCGATATCCTGGCTAGAAACATAGTGTCTCCCCTCTTGGGCATCATACTTCCACTTGTGCATCTGGGCCTCCAACATCGGCCTACGAGGCTGCCAAACAAAAGCAGGCCTCATCACTGGAAGCATCTCAAAAAATAAACAAAAAATCCCTGAAGCAAAAGGGAAGTTGACCCTCCCTTGTGCACGAGCATGACATCTATCTAAGGCCGTACAAAACTGCTGCAAAAAAATGGCAGACCACCTGAAAAGTCATGGCTCTTGTACTAAAGAATCAACATAATATAGAAGCAGGCAACTGATGCATTGTCTATCACTAGTGTTGTGTGAAATGGTCAAAATGAGAAGTGAGAGGCACTGCACGTCCTGTCTACGAAATGCACCAATACGTAGCTGACCTCCAGGGACCTGAAACTCTAAAGGAGATAGTACATTTCCTCCAATGTATCTCTAGGAGTAAACTAACTGACTCTCTTCTACACAACCAGCTGGAGCCTCTAGGAATGAGGGAAAATCCACCCCTCTCCTCGATAGCCCTGTAATGAGATAAATATCCTCCTTAGTGGGTGTGTACCACTGGTCAGGACCAACCTGGAAAGCCTGTCGGTCGGAATTCCACCTGCAGATAAGATGTCTCAAAAAGACACTATGGGCCTTTAGGGAAGTAGCGTCCTCATAGAACTTGAGGAGGCCTACTTGCCTTAGGAGCCCATGGGTATCTGCTATAATAGAGCGAGGGTATGCATCTCTCTCCCTCTCTCGTGCCTCCCACTGGCGAAGCATGTCATATTGCTCTGCCTATTGTTGCTGCTATTCCTCCTCTTCTCTCTGAATCATTGACATATTAAATAATTTTTTTTTATTATTAAATCAAACATGTATTTAGGAATACATATATATTTTTTTTTGGAAAAAAAAAACAAACCCGTTAATGCACCACAAAAAACGGGTGATGCTGTGGGATTTAAGTCTTAATTTTTTGTAAGAAACACACAGGAAGAAATGCCCAGAGATGACATAAAATGCATGTCGTAAGCGGTGCACACAGGGTATTTCAGGAGTCTGATTGACTATATGTGGTGTCGGAAAATGATACCGCTAACTAAAATATCTTAACATGTATAGTTATGTCGGTGCGACCTCTAGCTGTATAGTCTGATAATTAGATCTTCTGGCCGCCATAGTTGACCATAATAGAATGCCGAATGTGGCGAGCTGACAGACACCGGGGCAGATATATCTCTCAACACACTGCGTTGCTATTCCCATGGTTAATAGTGCACCTAGCTAAATCACCGCACCACAAGTTTTTTTAAATTTTAGAATAGTGCGGGGCGTCATTCGGTACCGCCCCGGAAATGGTGCAGACACCGTTAGCACTAGTTGCGGTGCAGCCTATAAATTTTACAGGCAACACCGCTTACCGGTGCAAGCTGAATGGCTCATGCGCACCGCTTACCGATGCGAGCCAAATGGCTCATGCGCATCGCGCGACAATTTATTTTTCTTTTTGTTTTTTAATGGTTAATTTTAAGGTTATTTAAAATTCTAATCCTCTAGAAAGCTTAATTATGGAAAAATTAGAAAAATACCTATACATTTCGCCGTCAAGGAGGCATATTGGCTATAGAATTTGCAAAATAAAATTTTCCCACCGTTTTGAAAAATGCAAGCTGGAGATTGGTGGCCAATGCACAACAACATTGCGTGCAGTGGGTGCAATGGGAGCACCGATGTTAGGGCGGCTCAGAGAAGGAGAAATTGCACCGATGCCTGAGAGCTCTAGAGTACTGAGAAAAGTGAAAAATGCGGTTTTTTGGCCGTAATTTTTTTTTTATTTAACCCTGTTCTAGTGTGCAGGGTTTTATAGGCGCCCTGGTGTAGTTTATTAAGAACGCATAGGGTGATTTCAGATTTGGCGCGTTGTTTTATGATGCCCCGGGGCGGTTACTTAACACCGCTCCGGGCTATTTTAGTTTTGGTGCGGTGTTTTATGACGCACTGAGGCGGAATAGTAGTGAAGCACCAGTGCTTTACAGTAATAGGACATACCAGGCGTGTGTGTATGGAGTGCATGGTGTCCGGTGTGCCAATTTTTTGTGCGAACAGTGCTTTCTCTTGTAGAGCGCACCAGTGATTGAGAGCAGAAAAGTGAAAAATGCGGTTTTTTGGCTGTAATTTTTTTTTATTTAACCCTTTTTCGGTGCGCGTGTTTTATAGGCGCACTAGTGCAGTTTCATACAAACACACCAGTCCGCTTCTGTTTTGGCGCAGTGTTTTATGATGCACTGGTGCGAAATATTTTGTGCACACCGATGCCTTCTCTTGTATAGTGCACCGGTAATTGAGAGCTCTTGAGCATTGAAAAAAGTGAAAAATCTAGTTTTTTTGTCGTAATTTTTTTTTTAACCCTTTTTCGGTGCGCATGCTTTATAGGTGCACCAGAGCTATTTCTTACGAATGCACCAATCAGTTTGTGTTTTGGCGTGTTGTTTTATGATGCACCGGTGCGAGTTCTTAATACCGCACCAGATGTTTTCAATTTTGGCGCGGTGTTTTGTGATGCACCGGCGCGGAAGAGTTGTGAAGCACTAGTGCCATACAGTAATACGATGCACCGGGCGGGTGTGTATGGAGTGCACGGTGTCCGGTGTGCCAATGTTTTGTGTGCACCAGTGCTTTCTCTAATAAGGAGCACTGATGTGATGTTGAATGATAAGCGCACTGAGTGGAAAACATCCACAAAACCCTCTGCCTATCAACCTCCTCTAGTAACCTCCGCTAGAAACAGATGTATGGGCTTTTTTTATAAGGGGTTCCTCAAAAACATCTGCTAGAGGGTCTTTTCCTTGTAGTGATTCCATTCGATGATCCTTGGATAGTGCCTTCAAAGTCAGAAATGGATTCTTTAATTGACGAGATGCCTTTGAGTCCTTTTGAGATGGCATATGCAGCATTATAGTCATTTTCTACCACACTTTCAATTGATACTGATCCAATGAATGTGGTCACCGAAGAATCTTCTTCACTATCAAGTTCAACCTTGACATTTATATTCGATCCTTTTCAACAAGTGTTTCGTATTGATGAAAGCATTCGTGAATTTTTGTCTATGGATGAATTACCCTGGGATGATCTACATCATAGATCTTCATTTTTACTTGAACTTGATAGGTTTGAAAATTATTTTTCGTCTATTTTTACGATTTATTATGTCAAGGAACCACAAAATCCAATATCGATTACAAATTCAGATTTTGAGATGAATTTGGGAAACATTTCTACAACTGTTCCTATTGACATATCAGTTAAACCTGGAGTTGTTGAAAACATTCATATAGGTGCTTCTTGTACGATTGATAAAATTAATACATATAAAGCCCTATTTCAACAATTCCAAGACATATTTTCCTGGTCCTACGAAGAAATTCCAGGAATTGATCCAAAAATTGTCGTTCATGAAATAAATACATACCCAGTTGCAAAGCCTATTAGACAATGATTACGTCCGATACATCCGTGAAAATCTGCTGCTATTAAAGTTGAAGTTGAAAAACTACTAAGATCAGGATTTATTTATCCAATCCCATTAACAGATTGGGTATCTAATATAGTTCCTGTTACCAAGAAACAAGGGAATATACGAGTATGTGTTGATTATAGGGATATCAATAAAGCATGTCCAAAAGACAATTATCCTACCCCCTATATCAACCAAATCATTGATGATTGTGCTGGAAATGAAATGTTTTCATTTATGGATGGATTTTCTGGATATAATCAAATAAACATACTCCTTGCTGATCAACAAAAAACAATGTTCATTTGTCCTTGGGGAACATTTGCTTATTGTAAACTACCTTTTGGATTAAAGAATGCTGGAGAAACTTTTCAAAGGGAAATGTCTTACACTTCCATGACATTAAACATATTGTGCAGCCTTATTTGGATGATTTACCTGCTCACTTGTTGCACAGGGAAGATCATCCTACTCATTTACAAGCAATTTTTATGAGATGTAGGCATTACAAGATTCGTTTGAATCCACACAAGTGTGTTTTTTGTGTGCAATCTAGGTGATTACTTGGATTTGTTGTTTCCAAAGTCGGCATTCATGTCGATCCCTCGAAGGTTGAGGCCATCATAAATTTACCTCCTCCTTCCACACTTCGCCAACTCCAAAGTTTGCAGGGGAAAGCAAACTTTTTGCGTAGATTTATCCTGAACTATGCTGAGTTAACAAAAGGTTTTATCAGGTTGTTGAAACAAAATGTTCCTTTTATATGGGATGATATTTCTAATTGATCTTTTGATTCTTTAAAACACGCATTAACCCATGCACCGTTATTGTATCCACCAAATTACAACCAGGACTACTTTTTATACCTAGCAGCCTTTGATTCCACCATTGAAATGGTTTTAGTTTAAAAGGATGAATTTCACAATGAGCATGTGATTTACTATTTAAGTCAGAACCTGAATCCAACTAAAATTAAATATTCACATGTGGAGAAATTGGCCTTGGCAGCAATTCAAGTTGTCCAAATATTTCGTCATTACATATTGTTATGAAAGACAACTGTAATCTCTAATTGCAACCCAATGATGTATATTTTGACAAAACAATTACTTGGGGGTAAATACTCTAAATGGATTGTTATCCTACAAGATTTTGATTTGGAATTCGAGAAATATAAATCAAAGAAACCACTGGTGTTTGCAGAACTTGTGTGTGAATTTCCCAATACTGAGACAAAAACTGTGGTAGAGAATCCCATTGCAGATAAATCTCTATTTCTTATCAGTACATTAGATCCATGGTATGGAGATATCATCATTTATCTTCAAACCCAAACCTTTCAACTTGAGATTTCCTGTTCAAATCGACAAAGGATCCATTACCAATCTCAGCAATATGATATTGTTGGAGACACATTTTATCGGCGTGGTGCAGATTCTGTTTTTTGATGTTGTATAACTCACGAAGAGGCAGAAAGGATTTTGAATGACTGCCACTCTGGAGCATGTGGTGGTCATATGTCTGGGTACGCCACAACCCAAAATATATTGCGCATTGGCTATTTTTGGTCATCATTATTTAAAGATTTCATTCTTGCGGTCTGAAAATGCCACAACTGCCAAATATTTGATCGAAAGATGCGTGCACCACCAACTCCTCTTCACCCTATAATTTCTATCGGTCATTTTGAAAAATGGGGCATTAATTTCATTACATGTAACCCTCACTCGTTCGGGGGGCATGGGTATATTATTCTCGCTGTCGATTACTTTACCAAATGGGCCGAGGCGATGCCTACATTCGCGGTAGATGGAAAAACTGCAACTACGTTCGTATTCAATCATGTGATTGCTCATTTTGGAGTACCCCAAGCTATTATCACTGACCATGGGAGTCATTTTCGAAATACAATGATGACCCAACTTTCTGATCAACTTGGCCTGCGCCATGATAACTCTACTCCATATTACCCGCAGGCTAATGGTCAGGTTGAAGCCGTTAATAAAGTTTTAACCACCATGATCAAACGGATTACGGAACTAACAAATAAAATTGGCATACCATGTTTTTTTCGGCGCTATGGGCATACCGAACCTCAACAAAAACTGCTACAGGGTTCACTCATTTTCAACTGGGTTACGGTTTAGTAGCTGCGTTACCCATTGAATGCGAAATACCGTCACTCCAATTAGCCATAGAGTTACTACCAGCTACCTCTAAAGAGGAAAAACACTTTTTTTACTTAGCACAATTAGATGAGACTCGGCGCATTGCTGCATTAGCTGCCGAGGCTCATAAAAAACGTGTGAAAGCTCATTATGATCGAAGTGTTACACCTTGTGTTTTTTTCAGAAGTAGACCTATTCTTAGTTTATGATCAAGCTAACGATAAGCTAGGTGCTGGGAAGTTCGAACCAATGTGGCATGGTCCTTACATTGTCAAGCAAGTGCTTGCCAAAGGGGCCTATGAATTGACTGATTGTGACGGGGTCTCTTTAGATAAGCTCAGAAATGGTATTTATCTGAAGATATATTATGCTTGATTCTTGTGTGAAGATCTCACTTGTATATTAGCTATTTTTCTAGTTAGTGTGCCTTAGATTAGATAAGTGTGCCTAGTTTAAGTTTCTTTTTTCTACTATCACTGCTTATATTGATTACTCTTGATATTACAGATGTCGACATCCCTTCAAATGTACATTGGTTTTGCTGATGGTGCCTGTCGTAGTACACATAATATTTCTTTTGCAACTTGGGTTATCTATTCACCCACTGATGAGTTAGTTTCTATGCATGGGGCAGGCCTTGGTAAAACAACGAACAATATTTCCAAATATAGCACAGTGATTGAGTTGTTATCTGATGCCATTTCATTTGGTATTCGACGTTTGAGCATTAGGTTAGATTCAGAACTCATTGTATTACATTTAAACAGAGTTTACGCAATTAAAAATCCAGTGTTATTGAGATTATTTTTGAAGGTTCGTCTCTTGGAACGACATTTTGATTACATCGAATATTAACACATTTCAAGAAAATTAAACAGATTGGCTGATGCATTAGCTAATAGTGTTTTAAATAGACATTTTAAATGTTAAAATAGTAAACCAAAAAAACATTCGATACATGTTGAACAAGATAATAAGAGAAAGTAGTAATATCATAGATAGGTTTGTTTTCAAAAAATATTACATCGTCTATGATCATAGGTTCAAACACCTTATGATCTGAAAGATACTGATACAAAAAACAAAATATTTCAATCCATGATGATCATCCACTATTCGTGATGATGATCATGGTAGTAGACTATGGCACACGCCACCTGGCGTAAGAATCTCCTAAACTATCCTGGTACACCTGTAACATGTCTCTGAAGACGAAGAGGAATGTCATCTATCGATGTCTCAAGAATATCTATAGTTAACCTCTCCAGGTTGTGTTCCATATCAATTAGGATCTCTGCTGCCTGATCCTATGGTGGAGGTACTATAGGCTTTGCTTGTCGCCTTTCAAAGTGGTGGAGTGTAGTTGGTCTTCGTGGACCAACATCTGCATTTAAATTTTTTTTATCAGTATTGGATGATAAAAAAAAAAAAAAAATTAGGTTTTAAAACACATCAAAATGATTCACTTACCTGATTCATCCCACTGTGCCCCTGGAGGCAAGGACATCTCAGGATCACCTCTGAAATCTATACCCGCATAAGGGAAGTCTTAAATTGTGAAGACTGGGTTTTGCAACCACATAAAATATGTTGGATTAAATTGAACCACTGTACTACTGTCTCAACCATGGCGGGCCATTAATGCAACCCAACATACCATACAAGGTTCTCTAAGCTCTCCATGATCTATTGGAATAAGCTAAGGGGTGAGAAGTGGTATTCTCTCCAAAGAAAAAGAAATCAGGATGGCGCCATACCCAAATTTTTTTAACTTGGCATTTTTTTCTCTGGTCAGTTGGCTAGTACCCATTCGCACCAGTTGAAAATGGTGCCTCTGAAACACTCCACCATGGTCTGCATTTGTGATTTGGTGGCTACATGTGGAGTTGCACTTCCACACAACCTGGTTACTGTGAATGAAATAAATTTAAGATCAAGTCGCAAAATAGTCTTTATGTCTATGCGATTATCCTTTGGATCTACTGCATCACTGCAAAACTCTTGTTTGTAACTAGCAACGGGTAGGCCACCCTGCCTAGCTCCAAACAAAGAAATGTTTTCTCCTCTTTTGGATAATCCAGTGAGATAATAAATATCTTCGAGCTTGATTTCAAGCCAATGATCGCCAATGATAAAGCACTGATATTGAAAATCCCACTTGTTCACTAACCATGTCATCAGTTCCACCTGTGTCCTCATACCTTGAATTGCCCAGAACTTATACAAACCAAAATTTCTAAGCGCATGCATTTTGGCTTGATCATTCATAGCTGCATTGTTTACATCTTCATGCTCACGTTCTCTCCACTCTAGCATAGTGAAATAGTCTGCAAATGGACGCATTTTAAGGTTAGAAACTTCTTGAGTGGAAAAATTTAACCATTTTTGAGAGAATTTATCATTTTTAAACCGGTCACAGTGCCTCTGTAGTTTTTGTGTGGAGATAGTGCGGACGTCCGCACGGGCTCCACACAAAAACCACAGTAGCCTGATAATTTTCGTTTAAGATAATTACCGGGGTCCGCAGGTAATGCATGCATGACCTGCGGACCCCCGAGAGTGAAATTTTAAACATAAATTCTCCCTAAAAAATTAATTTAAAGCCAAAAAAGAGAATTTAATCGGATATAAATGAAGAGAAGAGTGTTGTGGATTACCGGGTTCTGACGAATCACGATTTGAGCAGTCGGTTCTCCCGTTATCAACTTCGAAACTTTTTTTCCAAAAGCTCTCAATTTGCAACTCTGAAGATAAAAGGTGAAAATGAATATGTTAAACTCATTTTTATAGTTTTTGAAAGAATAAAATATCATATTTTATTTATTTTTTGCTTTAAAAAGTTATTTTTCAATGTTTTTACTTATTGGAAATAGGTATTTTTAACCTCTCGAGTTTTTGTGCAGAATAAAGGGTTTTTCAGTGAAAGAATTATTTTGATGCTAAGTACACTTTTATCACTTTTTCGGGCTCTTGAAAATTACAAAAAAGCGAAACCCTGGAGTTCTCTTTTAAGCCTTTTTTAGACTCTAAATATGAAAAGATCGCCGAGTACTTGACTATTCGAACTCATTAAAGGAAATGAACAGTCGTCCTTTCAGTATAAGTTTACCCCTTTTCCGAACTTAAATGGACTATTTACGAAAAAGGTATACGTTGACTAATCATGGTCAATAAAGTTCTCTCCTGTATTATTTTATCCTTTTTCGAGCTTGAGAGACTAAATTTATGAAAAATTACAACCACAGAGTTTACTTATGTTTTTATTTTGACTCCCTAAAACTGAAAAACACCGAGTTTCTCCTATACTGGATTCGTTAAAATTTAACAGTAAAGGACTTGTCGATTACAAATAGGAATGAACCACTCCTTCTTAGGGTTCAATTTTAATACTAAGTTGGACTAATCCGAAGGATGAGCTTACACAACAAGCAAATGTTATCCTCCATAAGCTTGTTAAAAATAAAGAGGTACTTGCCAGAAATGGTGGGGAAAAAAGAGAAAAGAAATCCAGTTGATACCCTTGTTTTAAAAGCAGTATACCACTCTTGAACACGACACTTTTTGTCACACTTGTACTTGGGTTGGGAAAATCATTTGACTAACAGTTAATCAAACCACATTGAAAGTCTTCAACTGGTTTTTTGGTATTAGCTTTAGGTCGATTGTTACCAAACCATTTGCAGTGTCGTTATGTGTTCAAGAGACAGTTAAATAAACCATTCATTGTAAACATTTTTCTCCATTCACATTTACCATCCCTGAGTCAGTCCTTGCAAATATTTCTTCAAAAATTGATCTAATGGTTTCATGTCATGGGCTTTCCTACGACAGGTTGCTTTCTATCGACGAGAACTCATTATCTAGAAAGTTGATCTAGAATCCTATTAGTACCTTGGGATCTGCATGCCCTAATGGCATGTTTCTTGCCTTCGATGATAGGTTGCATCATTTACCTTCGATCTAATGATTCCGTGAAGTGTTTGACTGCAAATCATTCATTCACACTTCGTGGATTGTACTGAGTACTTTGAGAGCCATGGTAATTATTGGTGGTTTCTCTCACACTTGTTAACATTTCACATTATTGACTGGTAATCAAGTGGTTTCTACCATGTTCGACTTCGACACAATCACATGGATAGAATCATACTAGTGCAGGAAGCGAAAATCAAGACCTTGGATCTAGTTTCCACCATCCAGGCTGCATGGAGTTTTATTATTCATGATACAGTAGACTACTTATGAAAGAAGGCTGCGTCCATGCTGTGTTTACTATTGATGTAATTTTGAAATCATTTATGTACCAGAACATGTAGTTAGTTTTGATCTGAGTATGGGAATTCCTACCTCAGCGATGATATACATATATATGTTTGCATTGAATGTTTTTATAGGTTTTCGATCGGTGTGTCTGCAATCCAATCCTCAGAAAGATAAAACACTTCACTCTTCAAAACTACCTCAAACTTCACACGTTAGGGGGCAATCTGTTACACATTATTTTGTCACCATGACATTTGACTGTCTATATAGGTTCATCACTACCTATATTATGCTCCCTTAGAGGTCAAAAACCCTAATGTTCCTAAACCAGGTCTTGGAATTTGAGAAAAGCTCATTAAAACCCTAAAGAGTCTAACTCCACACTTTTCCTAGCTTTTTCTTGCGGATCTGCAAATATTTGTTCTATAGCCTGCGACACATCTCGTACGTTTTTCTTATAAAACCTGCAGACCCAAAAGAACAGTCAAATAAAGGAAAATGTAAGTTCTAGAAGCCCAACTGGATGAATATTCTCCCAACTGGAAGCTTCTAGAGGCGCGATCAGTTCGAGCTTTATCCCTACATTCATGGAGCTCTATCCCTTCACTCATGGAGTTTATCCCTTGGTATATGGAGCTCAATTTTTGTCATGAGAGGAATCCATCCCCCTATTCATCGAACTGAAACTACCTCCATTTCCCTATAAATTGAGCTCGTGTTTCAGTCTCAAGGGTAGATTGTACCTTGCATATGGTAATTGCTGAAGAAATTCTCAAAAGAGCATACTCTCTATACTAGTCATTTTTGGTATGAGAATGATCACACACTTATGTCCATAACTTCATGCTAGTTTAGAGAGAGGAAGGCTTGTCAATATGAAGGAGGAACGTTTGTTCAGGACCCCAGGAGGAACTTGTGCAACATCAAGGTGATATGTTGTAAATTTACTCTTTTCATACAAGATAATACATATGGATCTTATTTTCTCATTGAGTTGTTCTTTTGTTTATTTGAATAATTCAATACTTGGATTCCTTGATCACTGAGTTAGATTAGTTGTTCTCAATTATTATATGTTGCAGGTGCTTTTAATTTGTTTATTTGTCTTTGATTACAGGTTCTCATTACTGAAGAAGCCTCTTTGGAGCGACTGTATAAAAGGCTCCACCGAACGTCGAGTTTCAAGGTATGGGCATGTCCTCTTTATTTGTTTATAATAATTTTGAATTGCAAATGATCTAGAGAAAACAATTTATAAATGGATGTTTGTTTCTAGATATTCGTAGGATACTAGGGAGATCGCTCTTGTCTGCAAGAGGGATTTATCTGCATAACAACTCCTCAATCACTTTTTCAGTCTCCTCTTCCAGCAAACAATATAAAAGAATACCACCAGTATCTTTCCAATACAGATTTTTATTTATGATGTAGTACCTCGGGGATTTGAGTTTCACAAACCTTGCCTTAGATTTTTTCAATTCAGCAGGAGCTCTATGATGATGTAAGACAAAAACAATGTCTTTGTACCAGTCAGATTGGATGTACTTCTCTTCAATGGGAATCAACTCCTCATCTTCATCTGATAATTCTGAAATTTCTGCAATTAAATTCATATCAAGACAGTCAAAATTGGACTGTGCCATCAGCTTTTCTAGCCCCTATACTTTCACCAATTTTGTAGGTCTGATCTCTATATCATATTCCAGTAAGTTAGCTATCCACTTCCGTCTCTTACCATCAGGATCAGCTTGAGTAAAGATGTCCTTTACAACAAAATTAGGAACAAATGCTATGAAATGAGCATGCAGAATGTAAATTCTGAAATCTTTGATGGATTTGACCAAAGCATAGGCCACTTTCTCTAAGATGTTGTACTTCAACTCTAAATTAGCAAGGGTCTTGCTAAAAAATGAAATAGGTTACTCAGTACCTTGCTGTCCTTTCTACAACAAAACTCCAACAATTGTATTTTCTGATGCAAATGTAAAAACTAGAAATTCTTTTGAAAAATACGGGCTAATCAACACTGGGGCTTGAGTGAGTGCCTTCTTGATCTCCTCAAATGAATGCTTTGCTTCATCTATCCATTTAATGTCAGCTCCTTTCTTCAGCATCTTGGTTATGTCTTTGACAATCTCAGCAAAGTTGGGAATAAACCTCCTCCCAAAATTCACCTTTCCAAAGAAAGATTGAATTTCCTTCCCGCTTCTAGGCAGATACACTTTCTAAATGGAATTAACCCTGCTTGGATCAATCTTTATCCCATCTTTATATATAATATGCCCAAGTAAATTTCCAGAAGTTAAAGCAAAAATACTCTTAGTGGGATTAAGAGAAATACCAAACCTTCTACACTTCAGTAGAAATTTCTCCAGATGCTTCAAGTGGTCTTCCTCTCCTTGAGAAAATTATTATGTCATCCGGATAGAAAACCACCAACTTATCCTTCTCCTCAACAAAGGCAATGTCCATTGCTCTTTGAAAGGTCGCTTCTGCATTCATCAGACGAAAGGGCATCTTGGCATACATGAAAGTTCCTCATGGTGTGGTAAAGGCAATTTTATCTTGATCTTCTGGGTGCACAAGTATCTAATTATATCCTGAAAAACCATCCAGCATAGACATCCTTTGGGAACCAACAATGTTCAGTAGAATTTGGTCCATATTTGGGAGAGGGTAATTGTCCTTCAGAGAGGATTTGTTCAAGTTTATGAAGTCAATGCAGATTCTGATTTCTCCACTCTTTTTTTCTGACTGGAACCAAGTTTGCAAGCCATTTTGAGAATCTGATTGGGACAATAGTTTTGGCATCAAAGAGCTTCTTGATTTCCTTCTCAATCATAGGCATGAGAAGTGGATTATAGTCCTTAACTTCTATTTGAAAGGCTTTTCATTTTCTTTAATGGGAATGGTATGCTGAATAATAGTAGAATCACATTTCTTCAAAACATCATAACTCCATACAAAGACATCTATGAACCTTTTCATCATCTCAATATATTTCTATTTCATATATGTAGAAAGAAACTTAGAAAGTTTGATCATTTTTGGCATTGCTACAGTACCAAGGTTACAACTCTCTACTTCTTCATCATCATCTTGTATCCTAGGAGACTTGAACACATTATTTTGGTCAAAAATATTTTCAAGTGGGATGAGACCATTAGGTATATAATTATTCTTCAGTTGCAACACTTCAGAATTACCTTTAATTTCAGCAAGCATGTTTTGCTGGTCTATTTGTGTGCTCTCAAATTCCTATTTTAATTCTATAAAGTTTTTAACTTGCTGGTCATCCTCAAAAACTTGCCAATGAATTATGTTTTTAGGGATAGCAGGCCTATGATGAACTTCAACCTCATATATTTCAGTGGAATGTGCAGGAATAATAAACATACTTACAGAGACATTTAGGGAGTCAACTACTGAGTTTTGATCCCTAGTCTTCACAATAAAGGAATATTCTTGAAAATTCTCTAACATGTCCATGATCAAATTTCTGTATGCCCTCATTCTCACATCCTTGGTTTGATATACACCCCAAACTTGTTTAATAACTATTTCAGGATCTCCATAAATAGAAATTTTGTGGGCACCCAATCTTTTCAAAATTTCTAAACCCAAAAATAGAGATTCATACTCAGCCATATTATTTGTACTATCAAAGTTCAGTTTGAAAGAATAGAACTTACTTTCATCCTTTGGAGTTGTGATCCAAATTCCTGCTCTAGCCCCCTCTCTTCCCGCTGATCCATCAAAGTGTAACAACCACCAACCTTCTGCCTTTTCTTCACTGATTTGCTGATTTTCTGCTAGCTGATTTTCAACCTCTTGAATTTATGCTTTCTTTCATCTTCTGCTTCATCAGTTAGTTCATTGAAAAGTATAGCAGATCCTAATTCAGTTTCGACAACATAGATTTGGAAATTCCGAGGTTTGTCTTTACTACTTACCATATAAGCCATCCTTGTTTCTATGTATAGTCTTCTTTTCTCGCCAAAAACAGGAATGGTGGCATAAGTTAGGCCATTTTTATGATGCCTTTGATATTTTCTGCTCATGATCTAGATAGCAGCATGCCAAAATTAGGTGGAATTTCTGCTACCACAATGTCCATTACCATTGTCTTGGCAGGGACTTGTGTAAGACCAACAACAACATATTATATCAAACCAATGCAATTAACTCTTTTTTAATCAAAAGAAAAAAAATCCTTGTATGGCCTAGTAATTTCCAATCCCATCCTTTCCATAATTACTTTAGGCATGAGGTTATGAGAGGTCCCTGAATCCAACATGGCATTGTGTAATGTCATGTCCTGAATGCTAAGGCTGACATAGAAAGGAGGCACCTCTTCATTCTGCTAATTTTCCAATATTAGTCCCAGATATATGGTTGGATGATATTCTTGAACATTAAGGATGTCAGCAGCTCCTGGTTGGGAATTCAAAATTTTTACATTTTTACTTATGTATTCATTCACCTTTAGCATTTCTCCAAAAGGTACTGGGATCTTGATTTTGGAAATCTCAATCTCCAAACTGAAAACATAAGTAATTTTCTCAATCTCTTTGACAGGAGGAGGAGGTGGTGGATCTTATCTAACCTCAACTGCTTTAGGGGCATCTTTCTTGGGATGTGCTTTATTTGCAGTAATTGGAACATTTCTGTTTCTGAGGTTGTATTGTTTCTGCATCTTAAAGATTGCATGTTGATATCCTTTAAGGTAATCATATGGTTCCTCACCCTTGTTTACATCATGATCTGACTCATCATGCTCTTCCTTAGTCAAAAACATTCCAAACATGTTTTCATCTAAGCAATGAATGGAGTCTTTTGGTATTTCAAGCTGATCTTCTTCATCAACTAAATTTTGCTGAAAAGGAGGCCTTACTTGAGGGTAAGGCTAATTCCTATTTTCCCTTGGTCTCTGCTAGTTTTGAGGTACTCTGAATTGAGGATTTGTAAACTGTGGTTCATTTTTTGCTGGAGGTGCAGAAGTATTCCCAAGGGAAAGCCTATCCATCAGTTTTTCCATTGTTTTCATCATGGAGTCAAATTTGTCATATGAGGTGGAAGGCTCATCTTCTTCTTTAAATTTTGTCTTTCCCATATTGGAAATTTTAGCTTCTATCATATTGACCTCCACCTTCACAATATCATTTTTCATTTCTTCTAGTGAAGGCGATTCTCTTTCTCTGAGCAGGATAGAAAAGTAATAATCAAAAGCCTCAACATATATCAGTTGAGCTGCTCTTGGAGGAGGCTTAGGATGGGTAGGGATGGAGTCATAAACTTTGTTAAATCTCTTGGAGAATTTTTGGATAGTTTCATCAACGACTCTTTTCAAATTATTGTACTTAGTGAGGGCTTACACAGGGTTGGTTATATTTCCCCACTTTCTCAAGAAGTGATATTCAAATTCATTCCAATTATGCAGGATTCCTGGAGCAAGGGCTTTGAACCACTTTCTGACCTCACCAGTAAATCTCTGAGCAAATAATCTCATCTTGAAATACTCATGGTCAACCTCCTTCCTATCTATAAAGTCATTAAACTGGTCTACATGCTCTTCAAATGTAATCTCTTCATCACTTCCCCAAGTTTTGATTCTAGCAGAATATATCCTAGGAAGAGAATTAAGGACAGCTGGGAGAACAAGAGGGGCATACCTAGCAGGTGCAGCAGCAGGTGGAGGTAGAATATTTCCAGCCATGATGACAAGAATTGTACTAGTTTTAGGGACAACAGTAGTAGAGGAACATGAAATGTTAGGAGGTGAAGTGATTGGTCTTTGTAGTCCAGTTATAATTGAAATCCAATCAGGTAAAGGAAAACCAGATTAAATTCTTAGCAAGATTTCAAATGGGTATAGTTCCTTCAACCTATCCAAAGATTCCCTCTCTAATAATAACTCTGATGTGACTGCCTCCCAGAAATCTTCTTTATCTTTTTAGGTCACTAAGGCTGAGGTATAAATACCTCATCTATGTAGGTCTACAACAATCTCAGTCAATTATTTTTCATTTTCGGACCTAAAAAAGACCTCCTGAATTTTATCATCAAATTTTTTATCTTTAGGACTTCTTAAAACTTCAGAGGACACGGATTTTGTGTGTAATGGAGTACCTGATTGTGCATAACTGCCTTGAATTCCTCTGGAAATTGTGTTTGGATTATCCACAATTGTAGGTGGATTTGGGTCAGGATTACTCCTCGTATATATCCTTTTCGAAGCCACCTTTGAACATGAATATTTTGAATGGAGTCACCAAGGTAGTTGCAGCCTCGAACAGATTCTAAGCTCCTGCTACCTTCAAGAGTTCAGCTTCAAAATTTTGGGAAAAGTATATCTGCAGGCTCTCGACAGACACACCAAAATGTTATCACAAAATTGTACTTAATTGGCTGATTAAAAAACAACTCTGTGTAACTGTTTCAAACCAGCTTTTGACTGAAGCTTAGCCTCTTCAGTCTGAGAGGGCTCTCTCAAGGGGGTTTATGATATTGAATAATGATAGTACTAGATGGCTAACTCTATGGGAAATGTAACTTGTTTTTTATGTTTGTAGGTTCAAAAGAATGTAGGTTTGCTACCATTGGGATTATGGAGTCAACAATCAGTAGTTTTAGTGGCAAGGTTTCTTGACATGGAAGTAGAGGTAGATAGGGGTCTTTAATAGAGGCAATTCACACATAAAACATAAGGCAACACATTCATTTAATCACTAAAGGAATTCATAGCATAAAGTATGAATTATGAGTAATAGAGCTGAAATATACTGCAAATAGTAAAAATATAAAGATATAGATCAATAAGACATTAAAAACCCCATAAGAATCTCAGTTCTGTCAAGAAGAAATTCACTCTGTATTACTGATATAAGTGAAATACATAAAGCAGCAGTTTAGTGAAAAAAACCTCCAACCCCTCACTACTTCGATGCTTTGTCTTTAAATAGACCTTCTTTACAACAAGGATGATCTGATTGGCGCCTAGACCATCGAATTCTCCTATGAAAAATCACATAACTGAAAGACATAACTCCTAACAGAAAACTGACAGCTATAGTTTAAAGAAATCATCTCCTAATAGGACTCTAACTCCTATTTATTTCATAACTCTACCTTATCTTGTGAAACAGTTATATGTCAGTTACAAAATAAGCATCACATGCTCGAAAGATACATGATAGATTCATTACCACTTTGCATATTTAAGACTCTCCTAGACATGTGGAACATAACCCTATTTTTCAGGAATGCATAACCCTTATCTTCAAAGAGTGCTTGGGCAGATGACCTATCTCCATAACACTTCATTCAAGTCATAATTATTTTATGATAAGCTCCCTTGACATGTTGGAGGAGTCCATCTATCCAAAAATGTCATTAAGATGCTCCAAAACTTTCAAAAATAGCTCGCTACGAAAACATGACAGTTTCGTAGTGAGCTTTGGTAGCGTTGAAAAAGTAGCTTCTACAGACAATAAATTCACTCCTTTGTTGTTCCATGGTGTCAAAAAACTCATGACACATCACCACTATGAATCTCCCTCCTTAAAAACTGTAAAAAGTGATTTTAGAGGCAAAAAGGCTGCTACAGGTTTTTTCGTAGTGTTTTCCTGGCTTTAACCCTAGGAAACGCTACGAAACTGTGAAAAAGTGCAGAAATTGCCCATTTCAAAAATGTCTCCAAAAAGTGATCTCCAGCTGCAAAAACTTGATCTTCTGCATGTAATGAACCCTCTAAAGCATATTAAACCTCAACTTATGGTTCCTGTGGTGTTTCCACCTCATTTATGATCAATTGAGCAATGGGCTCCTCAACCACAGTCATCTTCAAACCTTTTTTTTCTATCTCTTCATGAATTAGGTCCAGTTGTTCTTGAAGGTCTTTAACTTGGTCCCTAGTGTCCTGTTCTTAGATTGTAAGTGCAGGTTTACCTTTTTGACGTGTTTTACCTCTTTTCTTAGTGGCTGAGTCCACTTTATCATTTTTCTGTGTTTTCTAAGGTCTTTGAGACACTTGTGACTTAATTCTCCCAAATATTCCTCATTTGTTCAAACTGCACCCTTTCAACTCTATGTTTCTTTTCCTCTTTCCTTAAGACTGGTATCTCTTCACTTTCATCTTTCAACTGTTCCTTAAGGGCTTCAACTTCTGTCTTTTCAATGATTTTATCTTTGCCCTACTTTTGTTTGATGACTAATTCTTCTTTTGTAGGTGAGGAGAGTTCTATGATGTTTGGTGGTGGCTGAATAGTTTCACTAACCTTCTAAGCTTCTTTGCTGCTTTCTAAGACCTTTCTTGCATGTCTTGTCATTTTTTTTCTAGCTTGAAACATGAATCCAACATCATCACCTACAAATTGTAACTTCTTGATTGTTTTTCCTTTCTTAAGCTTCCTTCCTCCCTCATCTATGTCTTAAGCTTGGACTATGGGAGTTTCTTCAATATCAATAGCATGCAAACTTTCCTCTATGTTACCCTTAGCCACTATTTGGCTCCTTGTAACCCTCTTGCTACCATGTTTGCTAGCTGTTGGCTTTTGTTTTGCAGGTGTAAATTTTGGTGTATCAACCTTTTGAAAAGGCCCTGTCTCCATAATCACTGGTTCTAACTGATCTGCCACTGATGGTGATGGAATATCTCTAGGTTTGGGTACTCTTTTAGGAGTGACAACATCTACTTCAAACCATGATGAAAGAGAGAGGTTTCATTTCCTTATGATTTAACCTGAACATTATCTGACATTTTAGCTAAGCTTCTGTATAAGTAAAAAGGCAAGTCAAGAGACTTCTTACCCAAAAAATGTAGCAGAAGCCTAAAGTGATAAGAATAGACCATGTGAAACCTCCCTTCACATGTGAAGTACTTCTGAATGATCAACAACAACTTTGAGTAGTTTTCCTTCATGTAGCTCCTTAGAATAGCATTTGTGAGATCAATTTCATTATGCTCTGTCTTGATAAATGCTTTGCAGTCCTGCATGGTGAATTTGATACCTTTAAACCATTGCTCTCCTCCCCTTGGGATTCCTGTTGCTGCTGCAATGGTTTCTGGTGTTACTGTGAGATTTAACATTCCCACCTTCGAAGTTGATCCAGTAAAACTCTTGGTGAATTCCTTTAAAACCTGCAAATGACACCCTTGCAGCCTTTGGCAGAATTGCAAACACCTTGTTCTTCTAAACACTTCCAATGCAGTTGGGTCTTAATTTAACAAATTCATGTTCATGGGCTCATATCTAAGGTAGTGACCACCTTTGTTGGTCTTCTTCCTTGCAGCCATGGTGATTTTATACCTTCTCAACCTTGCTTGATTAGTGACACTTGCAACTTTTGAAAATGCCAGCAACCAACTTGGCCTGGTGAAACAACTCTCCAGAACTCAATATCATGAAAATATGAAGTGGATAGTGACAAAAGAATCAATTGGGTAATATTTTAAAGTTTCGATGACAACTCATGCCTTAATCATGACTCATGCATGCTATAAATAATAATGATGACCTCAGACATGACCTTTGTACCTTGATTTAACCCTAACTGACTCAAGTGACATCCACCCTAACCATTCTAATTATGGACTGAAACCTTGCACCGTATTTGACAAAACAAACAGAAAAAACATTTTTCATAGCGTGGCTAGTTCATTTTCTGACAGTTTCACTACGAAACTATTAGGCCGTTTTGTAGCGAAAACTGCCATTTTACAATGTAAAATGCTACGAAAAGAAGAAAAACTGGCTAAATTGTCCTTTTTGGATTTAAATGCTTGGGAGATGGAATCTGTTAGAAAATGATGACTGATGGGACATGATGTAACCTATATGTAGGTGGGTTTTGAAACTTAGGATAGGTTGAAGATAGAAAAATTTAAATTTTCCTATACCAACTTATGACAAATGAACTTTATGACCATGTAAAATAATGTTTCACTTTTTCTAAGTGATATGAATGGTTCCAATTGGGATGGTGTGCCCCTGTGGTACACCAAATAACCTGTAGTTTAGTTTCTATCCATATTCTTGGAAATAAAAAATCTGAAACTTGACGAGCTTCCTTCAAACTCTAATGGCCTTCACCTCGGGCTCAAGCTTGATGATCAACTTGTCTCTATTAGCATAAAAACATAAGAAAATGGAATATATACAATGGAATGAAAGATCAAAAGAACTTAAGAGTAAAAGTGCTTCAAAACCTGCCATTGACAGGCCCTCCAGTACAAGGTTGTCCATCCATCTCCTACAGTATGTAAGTGTTGTTTCCATGGAATGCAGCTACTATGAATGGACCTTTCCAGATATTCTCAAACTTACCATGTTTCCCCTTTTCTTCAATTTTGGCCTCCCACTTCAATACCACATCTTGAATCTGAAAGTTTTCCTCATTGACCTTCCTATCAAATATCTTCTTAATTCTGTTTTGAGATTGCTAATTGTTGTTATAGACTTCCTCCCTTTTTTCATGCAAAGCTATCAATTGGTTTATTCTCCTTTGAATTGCATTTGGTTCTTCCTCTAATCCCTGCAACAACTTCATGATTGGCACTCCCAAGGATGTAGGAAAAATGGCTTTAGCCCCATACACCAACTCATAAGGTGAAGTACCAATTGAAATTTTTGTACACACACTATCAGCCCACAGAGCATACTTCAGCTTCAAATGCCATGAATTTTTGTTTTCCTACAACACATTCTTAATAATTCTGACAATACTTTTGTTAGAAGATTCAACAAGACCATTACCTCATGGATAATAAGCAGTAGAGTTCCCAAGTGTAATGTGATATTGATGACAAAAACTAATAAGCTTCTTGGATTTGAATGCCTGTGCATTGTCAGTGATGATCTTCATAGGACAACCAAACCTAGACAATATGTTATTCTCTAAGAATGAAATGATAACTGAATCATTTTCTTGCCTAGTTGGGATTGCTTCAATCCATTTGGTGAAATAATCAGTTGCTGTCAGGATCCAACGATGCTGACCTGAAGATGATGAATGAACCTCACCAATAAAATCTAGCCCCCACTACAAGAATGGCGCGTCAACATAGATAGGCATCAAGGGTAAAGGAAAAAGCTTTTTCTTACCACAAAAAATCTAGCGTTCATGGCAGGCAACAATCTTTTTGTAGACATCTTTGAACATAGTAGGCCAGTAGTACCCTACTCTAAGAATCTTATTTGCTGTGGCCTTCCAATAATGATGACCTCCACAATCTCCTTTGTGAAACTCCTGTTACACTTTATTTTGTCACCATGACATTTGAATGTCTATATAGGTTCATCACTACCTATATTATGCTCCCTTAGAGGTAAAAAACCCTAATGTTCCTAAACCAAGTCTTGGAATTGGAGAAAAGCTCATTAAAACCCTAAAAAGTCTAACTCTGCACTTTTCCTAGCTCTTTCCTACTGATCCGTGGATATTTGTTCTATAGCCTGTGGAACATCCCGAACGTTTTTCTTATAAAACCTGCGGACCCCCGTAAACAGTCAAATAAAAGAAAAAGTAAGTTCTAGAAGCCCAGCTAGACAAATATTCTCCCAACTGGAAGCTTCTAGAGGCGCGATCAATTCGAGCTTTATCCCTCCACTCATGGAGCTCTATCCCTTCACTCATGGAGTTTATCCCTTGGTATATGGAGCTCAAATCCCTTCATGAGAGGAATCCATCCGCCTCTTCATGGAACTGAAACTACCTCCATTTCCCTATAAATTGAGCTCATGTTTCAGTCTCAAGGGTAGATTGTACCTTGTATATGGTAATTGGTGAAGAAATTCTCAAGAGAGCATACTCTCTATACTAGTCATTTTTGGTATGAGAATGATCACACACTCATGCCCATAACTTCATGCTAGTTCAGAGAGAGGAAGGCTTGTCAATTTGAAGGAGGAACGAATGTTTAGGACCCCGGGAGGAACTTGTGCAACATCAAGGTGATAGGTTATAAAGTTACTCTTTTCATACAAGATAATACATATGGATCTTCTTTTCTCATTGAGTTGTTCTTGTGTTTATTTGAATAATTCAATACTTGGATTCTTTGATCATTGAGTTAGATTATCTATTCTCAGTTATTATATGTTGCAGGTGATTTTAATTCATTTATTTGTCTTTGATTGCAGGTTTTCATTACTGAAGAAGCCTCTTTGGAGCGACTATATAAAACGCTGCACCGAACGTCGAGTTTCAAGTTAGGAAAAAATGATATATAGAAAACGATATATAGAAAATCATTTACAATAATTTTGAATTGCAAATGATATATAGAAAATGATTTACAAATGGATGTTTGTTTCTATCTATCCATAGGATACTAGGGAGATCGCTCTTGTCCGCAAGAGGGATTTATCCGCATAACAAAATGGCGACTCCACTAGGGACTAGAACTTAGTTTTCCTTTTTATTTTTCAGTTTAAATTTTAAGAGTCTTTTGATTTTGATTAGTCTTAAAACTGGGTTGGGTAGACAACTTATCAGAATCCCTGAAAAGAAAATCTGAATTTTTATTTTTTTTAATTTTTCCTGGCCTCCGCAGTTTTTATTTAAAGACAATGCGGTAGCCTTTGCAGATTTTAGTTCAGAACAATGCGGTACCGCATTATTATCCATTGAAACCTACGGACTTGTGGAAATTTTTTGAAAAATTAAGAATTATTGTTTTAGGAGCCAGATTACCAGATTCTCTGTGTTTGCCCCAATTTGTCTTGACTTTCAAAATCTTGTGTGTGTGTTTCTTTCAACAAATTTTGTGTTTGAGTGATTTTTCATCTGATTTGCATTTTTTATGAGTGAGTTTTTGCCCTGATTTCTTGCTGCTCTATATCATAAACCTTCATATACCTTATCTTACTGGTATGCTGTTTTTTTCTTGCTGATTAATTGAACTTGTTGCAAACTTTGCTTATATGAAAATTGAGTTTCATTTTCATTTGCAAATTTAGAAGAGTCTTAAGCTTACTTAGGCCCGAATTTCACATTAAACCATTTGTTGGATATTTTCGTTTCTGCTTAGTAGAAATTCTTCTTGGTTCGATAAAAAACTAAGAGAAAATGTCCGCAAACTTTATAGATAGAGTTCAAACTTAAAGTCTTTTCTTTTGGTTTTGAATTTTATGTTTTTAGGAGTTTTAGATATGGTTTGTTTAATGATTTTTAGTTTCTGATATGTTTGATAAAGGATTTCATTTCGAACAAGTAATTGATCATTTTATGAAATTGAGTTCTCAAAGAAACCATCTTCTTTTCAAGGATTTTTTTTAGGAATGAAAGAATTGATGCTTTAGAAAATTGTTAAATCTCTCAAATCTTTCCCTTAAATAAGTTTCATTGAAGAGAAAAGAGTTGCACTTTCTTATAGATGCATTTAGTGTATTTTTGAGTCGGGTCATAAAAAATCATTGAAGTTTCACTTCCATACCTTCTATCTTAAGAAACAGCCAAATTAAAAACAATGCTTTAATAAAATTAATCTAGATATTTTTACATTTTCTAGGGCTCTTTTCCACCAACATAGCTTAGGATAGTGTCTTGGAACAGGTTGTAATAAACATTCCAAGACAGTTCAAACAAACAAGTAGCAATCTTGCAGTAGGAAAAATCCAATTGTAGCATTTGTGCTCTGGGAAGCTCTTCTTAAAAGAGTCAAGCACGAGATCATGTCCAAACCAGTGAGGTAATCGTACCTATCTCATTGGGAAAGATAGCAGATGTGCACGTATTAAAAACGGTAAACATCGGATAGACCTTTTTCGAGGAGCCTGGGGTCACTTGTTGGTAAACCTTGGATTATATCAAGGAGACTTCAAGGGGATTGAGCTAGTTACTCTGCCCTTGCGTGTATATCAAATCATAGAATGTTCCCCCAGGTAAATTTTGTTCCCGTTGGTGACCTTAGTGGCTATAAAATTTAGGATTCTTTCCCAAGGTGACGGTGGAGGGAAGGTCCAACTGTACCTGGAGCAGATGTCGATTAGATTCAATTGGAATTTTCAAAGGGTTCTATTCACTTCAAGATGGTTTAAGTGGAGAAACTTGCATCAACCTGTTTCATTAAGAAGGTTGTCGGGGTAACTGTTCCAACCACCATTTCTGCATTAAAATTCTACGACATTTAATTTAATCACCAACTAGTGTTTTTAGTGTGGGAATCTACTGTTTGTGTGTGGATTTTTCTCTTAGATTTTGTAGGCGTGTGATCAATTTGATTGTTTCTTTAGAGACTTTAGGAAATTTTGTTGAAATTTTCTTTGATTTCGTGTGTTAAATTTTTTAATCGTGGTTGAATTACCTAGACAATCACATAGAATGCAGGGGAAACCCCTTGAGTACACACCAAGCCAGTTAGAAAAACTTAAATCAGAGAAAGGACATACATCAGGGACTGGATCAACTGAACACGAAGAAACATCAATAATTATTCATCTTGAATATGAAGTAGATCAACCTCAAATAGTATAGAGTACTCCGAGAAGAGTTTCAATTTCTCAACTAGCCGAACTTGTTTCTATAACTAGTGAAGTATCAGCTACTGATCTTGAAAATTTTGAACCAGAAACTGAACCTGCTACATCTGATTCTGCTTCCGAGTTCATTACTCCAACAAATCATCATCCTGATTCACCCAGAGTGAAGTATCGTATCACTGAAAATCTTCCTCCTGGGCTCATTAGTATTGAAGAAGTTACTGAAACTGAGGAAGAAGTTGTCCTTCCTTCACATTAGGACTCTTTAGATCTTAGACCAAGTGAATCGATTTACTATAGCCCTTTCAAACAAGATCCTTGGTATTCTCAGTTGACAGACTTTCTACACAATTCTGGTCTAAACTATTCGCCACCCCGAATTCCTTTTTATGCCATACCAAGAGGTTACAGACCTCCATTAAACATGTCTGGTGAGTCATCCATTTTTTCTGCATCACCATAATCATATTTGTATGGTGGTCCATCTATTCCTGTGGGATACCAGTCTCTTTCTGGTACTTTCTCAGGAGCAGCTCCTTCTCCCGACAAACATATACCATCATCTGGTCCAAATGAATCACATACCGAAAATTTGAGTGCGGAACAAATTTACATGATGTCTGGACATATTCCTAACCCTGACCCTCAAGGTAGTAATTTACTGCCTGGGGGGCAACCTCAAGGAAGTAATTTACCACCTGGGGGGCAGCCTCAAGGACAATACATACCTCAAGGACCATATCAACCTTAAGGACAATACATACCTCAAGGCCAATACATACCTCAAGGACAATATACACCTCAAGGGCAGTATCCAACTCCAGGTCCGCAATCTCTTCAAGGACAGTACCCTGTACCAGGGTAACCATCTTTCCAGGGATAACGACCTCCTTTAGGGCCACAGTTCTACTCGTAACAACAATTTTTTCAGGGAGGTGGGAATTATCCAGCTAATTATCAAACATATGTTCCAAATTATAAACCTGGTTATAGTCCATCTTATGCAAATCAACCTTCAATGGGACCTTCATATCATGGAGTAAACACGGTGTAGGATCCATCCCAAGTTCAACAGAATTTGAAACCTAATGTGCAAGTACCCTATTATCAACCTGGTCAACCAATTGGTTACAGTCAAATCCAGCAACCTGTTTAACCTGTCCAACCTATCCAACCTACGATTCAAGTATCTGCACCTGGTACAGTTCAGCAGCCTAGTCTGAGTACACCTATAACTCCAACTCAAACTGCTGCACCAACTTCTATTCAAGCTACCACACCTATTCCTGGATTTTCTGCAACCCCTATTCCTACAACCCCTTAGGTATCACAACAAATCCCTGTAGTTTATGCACCACAACCTGGACCCATAGTTCAGAATACTGTTCAGATGCCTATGGGACCACCTGGTACAAGTACAATTGTAACAAGCCAACCTTATTTTGTTTATCAACCATATCAAGGGCAATATCAATATGGGTCTGTAGCACAAAATCCAATATACTAGCATCAACCGTACCCTGGTTACACTTATCAAATACCAGCTCAACCCCATTATGGTATGGATAATCCTGGTTATCCGGGAGGTATTCCAATTCCAAATGCATAGGCTATTACAGGATATCCTGGATATCCTCCTCTTGGTACTGGTATAGTTCCCTAAGGTTATCAATTTTCTCAGCAGGATCTTAACCGTCGGTTGCCATTCATCGCAACTTTGGATTTACCTAATTTGTCACGCCTAACGAATGATCCAATCTACTATCTTCCGTATTGGCCGCCAATGCCAAATAAGTTGCCCAGTGATATCCCTAAATTTTAAGGGAAATCAGGAGAGGACCCTTCAAACCATGTCATGACTTACCACCTCTGGTGCGCATCTAACTCTTTGATTGATGATTCTATTCGATTACGACTGTTTAAGAGAACATTGATAGGTTTAGATACAAAATGGTATATTGAACTACCACGTGGCTCATTCAATAATTTCAATGCTTTAGCAACAACTTTATTAACACATTTTCAGTTGCTAGTCAGATATGACAATGGCACGGAACTATCGACTTCATTAAAACAATCTATGTCTACGTACATATCTGATCACATACATGAATGGAGACGTAGAATACATTTGATGAAAGTCTTTATTCTAGATCAAATTTTGGTAGAATGGTTCATCAAATCATTACTTCCAAAGATCACTGAAGATGTGGCTAAGGGAGGAGTTGTTACTGAAGAACAGGTCATTGCTCAAGCTCAATACTTAAACCTAGTATATACACAGTCTGGTACATTATAAGAAAAAATTCCTGACTTGCCACGTCCTAGTCAAATAACTGCAATTCCTTCAGGGTCTCATGCTGTAGACATTGTAATTGGTTTAGTTAACACAAATAAAATTAATAAGAAGTCTTCAAAAACTAATTCTCCTATAATAACTTTACCTGATTCACCGAAAGGAGATTCTTCCCTTGAAACTTCTGCCGACATTCACATTGTAGATTCATCTACGGCTAAATCCAAAACTGGTAATAAGAAGAAAGGTAAGAATAAAATCAAACAGACTTCATCTCCCAAGGAGAAAATCGAAAAAACTGAACCATCCGACGATAAAAGAAAACCTCATTATCCTTGTCTTATTAGTGACGAGGATCACTTTACTAAAGAGTGCCCACATCAGTCTGAGGTCTCTAAATCCGTTAAAGGTTCACCCACACCTACTGTCTTGAACGATCCTTTTCCTACTCAAGATAGAAAAATGATAAGATCTTCTTCACACTCATCAACATATATTTTAATGATGTATGAGGTTATGGTTGCGACGCGATCGCAAGACTATGGAAGTAAAAATCTTGTTACTGGTAAAGAAGTAGAAAATTATAATTCAACACCAGCTACATCTCCTTCGGTTTCTAATCCACTTCATATCAAGAAACCTAATCCTGATCTAGTAATTAAACTGCCTGATAAAGCTATATTTTAGAAATCAGCTTTCAATCCACATGCGAGAGCTGCTCAGAACTACAACATTGTTGAAGACTTGGTGATTTCCCCTTCAGCAATGTCGACCTTAGAGGTGCTACAATCATGTCCAGCACAAAGGAAATTACTTTTATCAGCTATTGGAGCTATATATTCTTAGGATTCTAACCTCATGGTCTTCGATTTAGAAAATTTTACACTGATACTCCCCCATCAGATGGCTTTTCAGATTCCGGTATTAGTAAAAAACAGAGGAATTTTTCATACTGTAATTGATGAGGGGGCATCCACATGCATAATGTCGTTAAAATTTTGGAAAAGTCTTGGTTCTCCGACACTCAACCAATTTCCGACAATCCTTAAATATTTTGATGGAAGAGGATTCCATCCGTTTGGAATTTTACAGGATCTACCTATAGAAGTCGAAGGCAAAACTGTTAATTTAGATGTGGAAGTAGTTGATGCCCCTTTGGATTACAACCTTATTCTGGGTCGAAGTTGGTCTTATGCTATGACTGCAGTTGTTTCATCAGTCTTTCGATTAATAATGTTTCCACATAAAGGAAAGATTGTGAAAATTGATCAATTGTCATATTATTCGTCCGACCCAGCTTCTATAGATAGTATCCAACATGTTGGAAAATCGACTATTCCCTATGAAGATGTTGGAGTAGGTTTAGTAAAAGACTCTCTTTTGATGGGAAATTTTTATATTCCTCCACCCAACATACCGCGTACCATTGCTAATATCAATATGATTTCATCAAGTACTATTCACAACAAGGAAAAGACCCTCTAGCGGAGGTTATAAAGGAGGTTTTTAGTGTTATAAAATTGGCCAAAATTGTCAAAAAAACATTTGCTACAACATCCGTTTATGGTTACAAAGGTTTTGGCAGAGATTTTAACAGAAATTCAACACAACTAAAAAGAAATGGGTGGCCGGAGGTTATTACGGATGCTTTTTTCATCGGTGCGCTACTCTAGATTTAACACACCGGTGCGTACATATAGAAGGTGCGCCGGGGCGGTCGAAGGAAAATTCATCGGGCCGTTAAAGTATAAAACCGCACCAGGCGTAGTGTTGGTGATACAACGCACGGGGCCATTCTAATTGGTCTTGGGATTTGGGCGGTGCCCATAGGTCGTACCAACGCACCGGTGTGTAGACGTATAGAAATGCACTGGTCTGTAGTATCATAGAAAGGCACCGAGATTTATAATTGGTATCGGTATTCGTACGGTACCCATAGGTCGTACAAATGCACCGGTGCTTATAGACACATAAACACCCCGGTGCGCAGTATCAAACAAACGCACCAAGATTTATAATTGGTATCGATATTTGTGCGGTTCCCATAGATCGTACAACGACGCCAGTGCGTATAGACACATAAACACACCGGTGGGTCATACCACACAAACACACTGATATTTTTAATTGGTTTTGGTGCTTTTTCAGTGCTCACAGGTCGTAGAAACGCACCGACGCGCTTCTTAATACAAACGCACCGGTGTACGGTTACTGACACGCACCAATTTTCATTTTATATTTTTTAGAAACATCGACCTGTGACAGTGCAATTATTGTGATTGTTTTAAATTCATTATTCATCAAAAGTCGACACATATTATAACAATATTCATATTAATTAAATTCTTATTAATGCATTTGAATGTGATGTTTGGATTAATTTGTTATATCATATCATGATTATTGTGGTTTTTTAAAATTCATTATTCATCAAAAGTCGACACATATATATCTCATAACAATATTCATATGAATTAAATTTTTGTTAGTGCATTTGAGAACGACAATGGAGAACGCAATAGCGATAATGGAGAATGCAATAGAATAAATTAAAACATATTTTAGGATATATAATATATATGAATAAGATAGTCTTTATCATACAAAATGGGACAGTTATTGGTATCCCTTTGTCTTTCAAGTGGGACACTATGTCCATTACATTAAACAAATGTCTGATTTCACAGACATATTTCAAAAAATACAATGCCTCGCTTTGATATCCAAACATAGTGATCATCATTCTTCGCTTGAACTGCTGTCACTACTAGAGCTACTTCCATGACTTGGGTTATTTTCAGGAATGTTTTGTTCATGGTGTTGATTGTTTTCTTCTTCTTCATCTTCCATCCACAAACGTAAAAATAAACTAAAATGAGTGTATATACATTGGTGATAATAATTAAAATTGCAACATTAAATAATATACATCAATGTAAATTGAAAATAAAAATGACGTACCATAGCAACAATTGACTCATAAACTATACACATTCTTTCAAAACCATGTACCATGCTATCTTTCAAAATTTCATCTGTTGGAGTAGTTCCATGCTTTGTTTCATGCAAGTTTTATACCCCATAAAAAATCATATATTTAATATAAAAGATGTTTTTGTTCTATTAATTATAGATGGAGCTAAGTAAAACAAGATCAATAGATGCTTACAAATTCCACAATTAATTTCTGATATGCCAACATATACTCACAACCCATATTTAACCGAATTTCAATCAATTCGTCTGATGGTTCTTCTTTGTATGTTAGCACACATTTGAAGACATTCAATGATGATTTTTGTAAAACAACTTAAAAAATACAAAAACGAAATCTAGTTAAGTTGTTGTAAGGAAGTAACAATTACTCACAAACTTCCTTTTCTTCCTTGTTGTCCTATTTTATGTGCTGAATGGGTTCCATTTTCTTTTCTTTTTTGCAAGAAATTTCTTGAGAATTAATATTTAATGCTAAATTGTTTATTTATTGTACCTAATGATCAAAAAATTCAATGATTACATATTACATTTGAAGCACGTTGTTGTTGAGATGGCTCCTCCCGCGATGCAATTTTGTCCATTTCTTTGACCATATCCTTGTACACCTTTTTGGACATTCCTACTAGCATATTTATGATATCAACTCTTTCATCTTTTGAGATTTTCATAATCTTCCTGAAAATGTAACATGACAATAAAATATTTAATTTTTATATTGATATCTGAAAAATAAATATAACAAAAGTGATATTTATAAATAATTCTAGACAAACATTTAAAGGAATATTACTTTTTCATTCCTTCTTTTTTGTTGTTGTACGTTTTTGCTATTAAAAGTCTGACATGTCTCATTGACCAATTTTCTGGAAACTCTTCCTGTAGTTTAGATAAAATTTGGTTCTTCAAATCATTGGATTGATTTTTGTATTGTAAGTGGAAAGAACGTTTATACATTCGTTCCACTAGATCCCTCAAAATTTTGTAAAAGTTTTTCCCCCTTTCGTTAACTTCCAACACCACTCAAGATGAGCTAAGGAGCAATTCATGTTCATTTGCATGTTCTATTTTTTTTCTTTTCTTAGAACAACATTCATTTTCTGAGTTATTGGTCATTGTAGAACATTAAACAAATGTGAATTAATAGACTGTTTGACACATGTTATCTAAAATTTTTAAGTATATTATTAATGATAATTAAAAAAATAAACTCATATTGGATCGATAGTATTTTTTCATTCACCTGATTCATCCTTTTGCAATTTTTCCATCAATTTTTTACGCTCTTCTGGTCCTAGATCAGAAATAATATTATCGAGTTTCGTCATTTTGTGGCTCTGCATGATACACAGTAAACAATACATATTAGTTAAACTTACATATAGTTCAAAAATAATATTTTTTATAAAGAATTTACAAAGAACTTTCCTTTTTTTCTTTTCTTAATGTGTTATCAGTATTTTTGTTACTTGATCTTTTATCAGTCATTTCTTTATCAATCTGAAACCTGTACCATATCATTCATTAATATATTTATAAATAAATTGTCAACTTTTCAGGTAAAAAATAAATCTCAAGACATCGGTGCGCCTTTCTTGATGTACGCATCGCCGCCGGTGTGTGGGAGTATTACCAACGCACCGCAAAATAGTATAATAGACCGTATGGTGTGTGGGGTATTATAAACGCACCGCATAAACAATTTAATAGACTGTTCGGTGCTATCCTCGTAACATGGAGCACCGGTGCCCTATTTTAGATATGGCACACTAATTTAAAAAAAAAATGTTTTCAAATTTTTTATTACATAGTACTTAAGCGGTGTGCTAGGTTACGTAGGGCGCACTGATAAAAAAAAATCCATTTTTTCCAAAAATTCACGCAATGGCCGAATGGATTGGGATCCGACCATGCAAGTCATCCCGTGGGTTGGATGTCAATCTAAAATGAAAAGCCCTAATTCTGAAATCACAGAAACAGGGAGAAGAAAGGGAAAAAACAAAAAAATGAAGGGTTTAGGGTAAAAATGGATAAAAAAGCAGAAAAAGTAAAAAAAAAAAAATCAAATTTAATCACGAGATGGTTTGAAATTCTATGATACAGGGTTTGAATCACCAGAGGTTTGATTTCTGATTGTATGAATACTTCTGTTCGAACGTATTTCGCTGCTCCATAGTGCCCTCGTGCTCTCTTTTTCTAGGTATGTCTCCTGCAAATATCTGGCTGAAAACTTCAGCAAAAATAGTGAAACAATGAAAAGTGTTTAGTATTTAAAGAATTATTTTATGAAATTAGATTTTCAAAAATATTTTTCCCCCCATTTTTCAATTTGTCGTTTTTTTTTTCACTTAAAGAAAATAGATTTGCTCTTTCTTTATTTGCGTTTATTCGTCACCGATGCGTATTTTTATAACACCGGTACTGGTGCGGTTATATGTACAGTAGCACTGATTTGCGGTTAAGGCACCGAAATTACTTTTAGGTGTGTACACCAAAATTTAGTGAACTCCAACCATAGAAATTGAGAATTATAATTTTGTTTATTCTTGAGAATTAGAATTAGAATTAAAATTGAGAATTGGAATTGGATAAATTATTGATGGAAATAACTATTCTTCCAATGCATTTTGTTTATTGCAGGAGGTCCCCACTAATTATGTGGAGAGAATGTAATGTGGGGCGTGTGAAGATGCAATACTACAGGGTCCAAGTGGGCAATTGTGGCATGTGAACCTGTTATAATTGGCACTTAACTATTTGCAACCATATGTTTTAGAATATAATCTGCAGATAGACGGATGACCTGCCAACAATTAGTACATATAATCTGCAGAAGGGTAATGTTCTGGGAGAAATGAAAACGAGTCCTTCATTCTGCATTTGTTAGCAGAAGAAGACCGATTTTCGACTAGACGATGCAGTTATTACATGTGGAGGTAATGGTTTCCCATAGAAAGTGAGTATAGGGTTGAGCAGAGGAAAGACATTACAAAAAAGGCTATTACATTAGTTTTTCCAATGGGAAACCGATTTGCAGGTGGAAATATGGTAGCTGCAGGTATCTATGTTTTTCTTCCCATAGAAATGGTCACTGGATTTCCATTCATAATACAAGCAGACTTTTACTGGTTTCATCCATAGGACCACAACTCAAACAAGTTAGAGATGCAATTCAGGTTCAATTGAAAGCCGAAGATGTGATTTTATGTGACGTCAGATTTGCCGGTAAAAGTTTATGTAAGCCAACCGAAGCTCGGGCAATACTCCCAGTTTCTTTTAAATGCATTCTGTAGAATCTTTCCCTTGATTAAAATTTTACAATTACAATCATTTCACAGTAATACAATTAAAATTTTACAAATATTTTACAATATACAATTAGAATTAGAATTAGAATTACATTTACATTTACAATTACAATTTTACAAATATTCTACATAGAATTACAATTAAAATTACAATTACAAATGCAATTACAATTTTAGAATTTTACATACAGTTACAATTACAATTACAATTTTACAATTTGTCATATATACAGTTATAATTAAAATTACAATTACAATAATTTCACAATAAATTAAATATTACAATTACAATTAAAATTTTACATTAAATATTTTACATACAATTACAGTTAAAATTACAATTACATATACAAATACAATTTTACAATTTTACATACAATTAAAATTTAAATTTAAATTACAATCACGACATAATATTTAATAAATATCATGGTCATTTAATATTAAATTAATTAATAAACATCATCACGATCATGATAACCATCGTACAAACATTATATTCGACTAAAAAACACATTCAAACATCAAATTAACATTATATATTAACATCATTATAAGTAGTACTAGTGGAGGCATGCTCAGTCAATGGTGCAACCTCGACGCTTGATGGTCCAACCTGCTCATAATCATGACTAGTATTGATGGATGCTGCAGGCTACTGATGACTGGATGTGGCTGATGGTCCAGCCTCATCTCCATGATGAATGTTAGATGCTAGTGGAGCCTCATGCTCATCGGGTGCGACACGAGGTGAACGATCATGAGATGAGTCGCTGCTCGCGGACTGTCCATCACGTGCTACGGCTTGACCACGCCTAAAACGTGTAACAGTCCTCCTCAGTTGCATAACAACTGTCGTAGCTCCTACGACATGCCGCATTAGGCTGTACATGTCACGTGGCATGCCTCTCCACATCCATATTATCCTATCATCAACCTGTATGTCTCTGTAATGAGCGGGCCTGATGCCTGCCTCAACAATCAATGCACTAAGTTGGTTGCCCAACTCCATCCTATATCGAGTATCAGGTCCACCGGGCCTAACAAAAGGTGGTACCAGCGCACCAGCATGAGGAGCATGTCTCTCTCCACCGGCCTCCTGATCATGATCCTCGACATCTGCCATGTCCTGATCGTCATCAGGATCCACACCTGGATCATGTGGTGGTTCCGGCATCTCCTCGCCATCAAAAGAGCCAATGTCTGCAAAATATATACAAGTACACAACAATAATTAGACAATTTCATTACACAATTTAATAAAAACAAGTTAAATAACATGTTAGAATAAATATAAATAAAACAGTAATATTACCTCTATCATCTGACGGCTCATCATCTGTGAAGAGGATGTTGGCACACCCTCGCCAATCCAATCCAGCATAAGGATAGGGGACCATAATGAAGGGATGCAGCTCGTCAACACTGGCCAGTAAGTCCATTGCATCATGCAATATCCTGGTTGGAAACATAGTCTCTCCCCTCTTGGGCATCATCTGCCCCCACATGTGCATCGGGGCCTCCAACATCGGCCTATGAGGCTGTCGAACAAAATCATGCCTCATCTCTGGAAACCTCTCAAAAAATAAACAAAAAATATCTGAAGCAAAAGGGAAGTTGACCCTCCCTTGTGCATAAGCATGACATCTATCTAAGGCCATACAAAACTACCGTAAAAAAGTGGCAGACCACTTGACAAGTCGTGGCTCCTGTACTAAAGAATCAACATAATCTAGAAGTAGACAACTAATGCATTTCCCGCCACTAGTGTTGTGTGAATTGTTTGAAATGAGAAGTGAGAGGCACTGCACGTCCTATCTACCAAATGAACCAATATGTAGCTGAACTCCAGGGAGCTGAAACTCTGAAGGAGACAGTACATCTGCTCTAATGTATCTCTGGGAGTAAACTAACTGACTCCCTTCTACACAACCAGCTGGAACCTCTGGGAACGAGGGAAAATCCACCCCTCTCCTTGATAGCCCTATAATGAAATAAATATCCTCATTAGTGGGTGTGTACCACTGGTCAAGACCAACCTGGAAAGCCTGTTGGTGGGCATTCCACCTGCGGATAAGATGTCTCAAAAAGACACTATGGGCCTTTAGGGAAGTAGCCTCCTCATAGAACTTGAGGAGGCCTACTTGCCTTTGGAGCCCTTGGGTATCTGCTATAATAGGGCGAGGGTACACATCTCTCTCCTTCTCTTGTGCCTCCCACTAGCGAAGCATGTCATACTGCTCTGCCTGTTGTTGCTGATGTTCCTCCTCTTCTCTCTGAATCATTGACATATTAAACAATTTTTTTTATTATTAAATCATACATGTATTTAGGAATATACATATATAATTTTTTTAGAAAAAAAAATAGACCAGTCGGTGCACCACAAAAACAGTCATGCACCGGTTCCGGTGCGACTTTTTTTTGTAGAGCACCAAAGGCGGTGCCCCAGATGACATAAAATGCATTGTAAGCGGTGCACCTGAAATTTTTTCAAGCCCTGTTGACTATATATGGTGTCAGAAGAGCGGTGCGCTAACTAAAATATACGCCCCAACGCGTATAGTTATGTCAGCGCATTGACTTCCTGACAAATTATATAGTCAACGGTGCGGTATTTTACCTAGCCGCACCATTGACCCTGTGGGAATGCCGAATGTGGCGAGCTGACAGACACCGGGGCAGATATATCTCTCAACACACTGCGTTGCTATTCCCATGGTTAATAGTGCACCTAGCTAAATCACCGCACCACAAGTTTTTTTAAATTTTAGAATAGTGCGGGGCGTCATTCGGTACCGCCCCGGAAATGGTGCAGACACCGTTAGCACTAGTTGCGGTGCAGCCTATAAATTTTACAGGCAACACCGCTTACCGGTGCAAGCTGAATGGCTCATGCGCACCGCTTACCGATGCGAGCCAAATGGCTCATGCGCATCGCGCGACAATTTATTTTTCTTTTTGTTTTTTAATGGTTAATTTTAAGGTTATTTAAAATTCTAATCCTCTAGAAAGCTTAATTATGGAAAAATTAGAAAAATACCTATACATTTCGCCGTCAAGGAGGCATATTGGCTATAGAATTTGCAAAATAAAATTTTCCCACCGTTTTGAAAAATGCAAGCTGGAGATTGGTGGCCAATGCACAACAACATTGCGTGCAGTGGGTGCAATGGGAGCACCGATGTTAGGGCGGCTCAGAGAAGGAGAAATTGCACCGATGCCTGAGAGCTCTAGAGTACTGAGAAAAGTGAAAAATGCGGTTTTTTGGCCGTAATTTTTTTTTTATTTAACCCTGTTCTAGTGTGCAGGGTTTTATAGGCGCCCTGGTGTAGTTTATTAAGAACGCATAGGGTGATTTCAGATTTGGCGCGTTGTTTTATGATGCCCCGGGGCGGTTACTTAACACCGCTCCGGGCTATTTTAGTTTTGGTGCGGTGTTTTATGACGCACTGAGGCGGAATAGTAGTGAAGCACCAGTGCTTTACAGTAATAGGACATACCAGGCGTGTGTGTATGGAGTGCATGGTGTCCGGTGTGCCAATTTTTTGTGCGAACAGTGCTTTCTCTTGTAGAGCGCACCAGTGATTGAGAGCAGAAAAGTGAAAAATGCGGTTTTTTGGCTGTAATTTTTTTTTATTTAACCCTTTTTCGGTGCGCGTGTTTTATAGGCGCACTAGTGCAGTTTCATACAAACACACCAGTCCGCTTCTGTTTTGGCGCAGTGTTTTATGATGCACTGGTGCGAAATATTTTGTGCACACCGATGCCTTCTCTTGTATAGTGCACCGGTAATTGAGAGCTCTTGAGCATTGAAAAAAGTGAAAAATCTAGTTTTTTTGTCGTAATTTTTTTTTTAACCCTTTTTCGGTGCGCATGCTTTATAGGTGCACCAGAGCTATTTCTTACGAATGCACCAATCAGTTTGTGTTTTGGCGTGTTGTTTTATGATGCACCGGTGCGAGTTCTTAATACCGCACCAGATGTTTTCAATTTTGGCGCGGTGTTTTGTGATGCACCGGCGCGGAAGAGTTGTGAAGCACTAGTGCCATACAGTAATACGATGCACCGGGCGGGTGTGTATGGAGTGCACGGTGTCCGGTGTGCCAATGTTTTGTGTGCACCAGTGCTTTCTCTAATAAGGAGCACTGATGTGATGTTGAATGATAAGCGCACTGAGTGGAAAACATCCACAAAACCCTCTGCCTATCAACCTCCTCTAGTAACCTCCGCTAGAAACAGATGTATGGGCTTTTTTTATAAGGGGTTCCTCAAAAACATCTGCTAGAGGGTCTTTTCCTTGTAGTGATTCCATTCGATGATCCTTGGATAGTGCCTTCAAAGTCAGAAATGGATTCTTTAATTGACGAGATGCCTTTGAGTCCTTTTGAGATGGCATATGCAGCATTATAGTCATTTTCTACCACACTTTCAATTGATACTGATCCAATGAATGTGGTCACCGAAGAATCTTCTTCACTATCAAGTTCAACCTTGACATTTATATTCGATCCTTTTCAACAAGTGTTTCGTATTGATGAAAGCATTCGTGAATTTTTGTCTATGGATGAATTACCCTGGGATGATCTACATCATAGATCTTCATTTTTACTTGAACTTGATAGGTTTGAAAATTATTTTTCGTCTATTTTTACGATTTATTATGTCAAGGAACCACAAAATCCAATATCGATTACAAATTCAGATTTTGAGATGAATTTGGGAAACATTTCTACAACTGTTCCTATTGACATATCAGTTAAACCTGGAGTTGTTGAAAACATTCATATAGGTGCTTCTTGTACGATTGATAAAATTAATACATATAAAGCCCTATTTCAACAATTCCAAGACATATTTTCCTGGTCCTACGAAGAAATTCCAGGAATTGATCCAAAAATTGTCGTTCATGAAATAAATACATACCCAGTTGCAAAGCCTATTAGACAATGATTACGTCCGATACATCCGTGAAAATCTGCTGCTATTAAAGTTGAAGTTGAAAAACTACTAAGATCAGGATTTATTTATCCAATCCCATTAACAGATTGGGTATCTAATATAGTTCCTGTTACCAAGAAACAAGGGAATATACGAGTATGTGTTGATTATAGGGATATCAATAAAGCATGTCCAAAAGACAATTATCCTACCCCCTATATCAACCAAATCATTGATGATTGTGCTGGAAATGAAATGTTTTCATTTATGGATGGATTTTCTGGATATAATCAAATAAACATACTCCTTGCTGATCAACAAAAAACAATGTTCATTTGTCCTTGGGGAACATTTGCTTATTGTAAACTACCTTTTGGATTAAAGAATGCTGGAGAAACTTTTCAAAGGGAAATGTCTTACACTTCCATGACATTAAACATATTGTGCAGCCTTATTTGGATGATTTACCTGCTCACTTGTTGCACAGGGAAGATCATCCTACTCATTTACAAGCAATTTTTATGAGATGTAGGCATTACAAGATTCGTTTGAATCCACACAAGTGTGTTTTTTGTGTGCAATCTAGGTGATTACTTGGATTTGTTGTTTCCAAAGTCGGCATTCATGTCGATCCCTCGAAGGTTGAGGCCATCATAAATTTACCTCCTCCTTCCACACTTCGCCAACTCCAAAGTTTGCAGGGGAAAGCAAACTTTTTGCGTAGATTTATCCTGAACTATGCTGAGTTAACAAAAGGTTTTATCAGGTTGTTGAAACAAAATGTTCCTTTTATATGGGATGATATTTCTAATTGATCTTTTGATTCTTTAAAACACGCATTAACCCATGCACCGTTATTGTATCCACCAAATTACAACCAGGACTACTTTTTATACCTAGCAGCCTTTGATTCCACCATTGAAATGGTTTTAGTTTAAAAGGATGAATTTCACAATGAGCATGTGATTTACTATTTAAGTCAGAACCTGAATCCAACTAAAATTAAATATTCACATGTGGAGAAATTGGCCTTGGCAGCAATTCAAGTTGTCCAAATATTTCGTCATTACATATTGTTATGAAAGACAACTGTAATCTCTAATTGCAACCCAATGATGTATATTTTGACAAAACAATTACTTGGGGGTAAATACTCTAAATGGATTGTTATCCTACAAGATTTTGATTTGGAATTCGAGAAATATAAATCAAAGAAACCACTGGTGTTTGCAGAACTTGTGTGTGAATTTCCCAATACTGAGACAAAAACTGTGGTAGAGAATCCCATTGCAGATAAATCTCTATTTCTTATCAGTACATTAGATCCATGGTATGGAGATATCATCATTTATCTTCAAACCCAAACCTTTCAACTTGAGATTTCCTGTTCAAATCGACAAAGGATCCATTACCAATCTCAGCAATATGATATTGTTGGAGACACATTTTATCGGCGTGGTGCAGATTCTGTTTTTTGATGTTGTATAACTCACGAAGAGGCAGAAAGGATTTTGAATGACTGCCACTCTGGAGCATGTGGTGGTCATATGTCTGGGTACGCCACAACCCAAAATATATTGCGCATTGGCTATTTTTGGTCATCATTATTTAAAGATTTCATTCTTGCGGTCTGAAAATGCCACAACTGCCAAATATTTGATCGAAAGATGCGTGCACCACCAACTCCTCTTCACCCTATAATTTCTATCGGTCATTTTGAAAAATGGGGCATTAATTTCATTACATGTAACCCTCACTCGTTCGGGGGGCATGGGTATATTATTCTCGCTGTCGATTACTTTACCAAATGGGCCGAGGCGATGCCTACATTCGCGGTAGATGGAAAAACTGCAACTACGTTCGTATTCAATCATGTGATTGCTCATTTTGGAGTACCCCAAGCTATTATCACTGACCATGGGAGTCATTTTCGAAATACAATGATGACCCAACTTTCTGATCAACTTGGCCTGCGCCATGATAACTCTACTCCATATTACCCGCAGGCTAATGGTCAGGTTGAAGCCGTTAATAAAGTTTTAACCACCATGATCAAACGGATTACGGAACTAACAAATAAAATTGGCATACCATGTTTTTTTCGGCGCTATGGGCATACCGAACCTCAACAAAAACTGCTACAGGGTTCACTCATTTTCAACTGGGTTACGGTTTAGTAGCTGCGTTACCCATTGAATGCGAAATACCGTCACTCCAATTAGCCATAGAGTTACTACCAGCTACCTCTAAAGAGGAAAAACACTTTTTTTACTTAGCACAATTAGATGAGACTCGGCGCATTGCTGCATTAGCTGCCGAGGCTCATAAAAAACGTGTGAAAGCTCATTATGATCGAAGTGTTACACCTTGTGTTTTTTTCAGAAGTAGACCTATTCTTAGTTTATGATCAAGCTAACGATAAGCTAGGTGCTGGGAAGTTCGAACCAATGTGGCATGGTCCTTACATTGTCAAGCAAGTGCTTGCCAAAGGGGCCTATGAATTGACTGATTGTGACGGGGTCTCTTTAGATAAGCTCAGAAATGGTATTTATCTGAAGATATATTATGCTTGATTCTTGTGTGAAGATCTCACTTGTATATTAGCTATTTTTCTAGTTAGTGTGCCTTAGATTAGATAAGTGTGCCTAGTTTAAGTTTCTTTTTTCTACTATCACTGCTTATATTGATTACTCTTGATATTACAGATGTCGACATCCCTTCAAATGTACATTGGTTTTGCTGATGGTGCCTGTCGTAGTACACATAATATTTCTTTTGCAACTTGGGTTATCTATTCACCCACTGATGAGTTAGTTTCTATGCATGGGGCAGGCCTTGGTAAAACAACGAACAATATTTCCAAATATAGCACAGTGATTGAGTTGTTATCTGATGCCATTTCATTTGGTATTCGACGTTTGAGCATTAGGTTAGATTCAGAACTCATTGTATTACATTTAAACAGAGTTTACGCAATTAAAAATCCAGTGTTATTGAGATTATTTTTGAAGGTTCGTCTCTTGGAACGACATTTTGATTACATCGAATATTAACACATTTCAAGAAAATTAAACAGATTGGCTGATGCATTAGCTAATAGTGTTTTAAATAGACATTTTAAATGTTAAAATAGTAAACCAAAAAAACATTCGATACATGTTGAACAAGATAATAAGAGAAAGTAGTAATATCATAGATAGGTTTGTTTTCAAAAAATATTACATCGTCTATGATCATAGGTTCAAACACCTTATGATCTGAAAGATACTGATACAAAAAACAAAATATTTCAATCCATGATGATCATCCACTATTCGTGATGATGATCATGGTAGTAGACTATGGCACACGCCACCTGGCGTAAGAATCTCCTAAACTATCCTGGTACACCTGTAACATGTCTCTGAAGACGAAGAGGAATGTCATCTATCGATGTCTCAAGAATATCTATAGTTAACCTCTCCAGGTTGTGTTCCATATCAATTAGGATCTCTGCTGCCTGATCCTATGGTGGAGGTACTATAGGCTTTGCTTGTCGCCTTTCAAAGTGGTGGAGTGTAGTTGGTCTTCGTGGACCAACATCTGCATTTAAATTTTTTTTATCAGTATTGGATGATAAAAAAAAAAAAAAAATTAGGTTTTAAAACACATCAAAATGATTCACTTACCTGATTCATCCCACTGTGCCCCTGGAGGCAAGGACATCTCAGGATCACCTCTGAAATCTATACCCGCATAAGGGAAGTCTTAAATTGTGAAGACTGGGTTTTGCAACCACATAAAATATGTTGGATTAAATTGAACCACTGTACTACTGTCTCAACCATGGCGGGCCATTAATGCAACCCAACATACCATACAAGGTTCTCTAAGCTCTCCATGATCTATTGGAATAAGCTAAGGGGTGAGAAGTGGTATTCTCTCCAAAGAAAAAGAAATCAGGATGGCGCCATACCCAAATTTTTTTAACTTGGCATTTTTTTCTCTGGTCAGTTGGCTAGTACCCATTCGCACCAGTTGAAAATGGTGCCTCTGAAACACTCCACCATGGTCTGCATTTGTGATTTGGTGGCTACATGTGGAGTTGCACTTCCACACAACCTGGTTACTGTGAATGAAATAAATTTAAGATCAAGTCGCAAAATAGTCTTTATGTCTATGCGATTATCCTTTGGATCTACTGCATCACTGCAAAACTCTTGTTTGTAACTAGCAACGGGTAGGCCACCCTGCCTAGCTCCAAACAAAGAAATGTTTTCTCCTCTTTTGGATAATCCAGTGAGATAATAAATATCTTCGAGCTTGATTTCAAGCCAATGATCGCCAATGATAAAGCACTGATATTGAAAATCCCACTTGTTCACTAACCATGTCATCAGTTCCACCTGTGTCCTCATACCTTGAATTGCCCAGAACTTATACAAACCAAAATTTCTAAGCGCATGCATTTTGGCTTGATCATTCATAGCTGCATTGTTTACATCTTCATGCTCACGTTCTCTCCACTCTAGCATAGTGAAATAGTCTGCAAATGGACGCATTTTAAGGTTAGAAACTTCTTGAGTGGAAAAATTTAACCATTTTTGAGAGAATTTATCATTTTTAAACCGGTCACAGTGCCTCTGTAGTTTTTGTGTGGAGATAGTGCGGACGTCCGCACGGGCTCCACACAAAAACCACAGTAGCCTGATAATTTTCGTTTAAGATAATTACCGGGGTCCGCAGGTAATGCATGCATGACCTGCGGACCCCCGAGAGTGAAATTTTAAACATAAATTCTCCCTAAAAAATTAATTTAAAGCCAAAAAAGAGAATTTAATCGGATATAAATGAAGAGAAGAGTGTTGTGGATTACCGGGTTCTGACGAATCACGATTTGAGCAGTCGGTTCTCCCGTTATCAACTTCGAAACTTTTTTTCCAAAAGCTCTCAATTTGCAACTCTGAAGATAAAAGGTGAAAATGAATATGTTAAACTCATTTTTATAGTTTTTGAAAGAATAAAATATCATATTTTATTTATTTTTTGCTTTAAAAAGTTATTTTTCAATGTTTTTACTTATTGGAAATAGGTATTTTTAACCTCTCGAGTTTTTGTGCAGAATAAAGGGTTTTTCAGTGAAAGAATTATTTTGATGCTAAGTACACTTTTATCACTTTTTCGGGCTCTTGAAAATTACAAAAAAGCGAAACCCTGGAGTTCTCTTTTAAGCCTTTTTTAGACTCTAAATATGAAAAGATCGCCGAGTACTTGACTATTCGAACTCATTAAAGGAAATGAACAGTCGTCCTTTCAGTATAAGTTTACCCCTTTTCCGAACTTAAATGGACTATTTACGAAAAAGGTATACGTTGACTAATCATGGTCAATAAAGTTCTCTCCTGTATTATTTTATCCTTTTTCGAGCTTGAGAGACTAAATTTATGAAAAATTACAACCACAGAGTTTACTTATGTTTTTATTTTGACTCCCTAAAACTGAAAAACACCGAGTTTCTCCTATACTGGATTCGTTAAAATTTAACAGTAAAGGACTTGTCGATTACAAATAGGAATGAACCACTCCTTCTTAGGGTTCAATTTTAATACTAAGTTGGACTAATCCGAAGGATGAGCTTACACAACAAGCAAATGTTATCCTCCATAAGCTTGTTAAAAATAAAGAGGTACTTGCCAGAAATGGTGGGGAAAAAAGAGAAAAGAAATCCAGTTGATACCCTTGTTTTAAAAGCAGTATACCACTCTTGAACACGACACTTTTTGTCACACTTGTACTTGGGTTGGGAAAATCATTTGACTAACAGTTAATCAAACCACATTGAAAGTCTTCAACTGGTTTTTTGGTATTAGCTTTAGGTCGATTGTTACCAAACCATTTGCAGTGTCGTTATGTGTTCAAGAGACAGTTAAATAAACCATTCATTGTAAACATTTTTCTCCATTCACATTTACCATCCCTGAGTCAGTCCTTGCAAATATTTCTTCAAAAATTGATCTAATGGTTTCATGTCATGGGCTTTCCTACGACAGGTTGCTTTCTATCGACGAGAACTCATTATCTAGAAAGTTGATCTAGAATCCTATTAGTACCTTGGGATCTGCATGCCCTAATGGCATGTTTCTTGCCTTCGATGATAGGTTGCATCATTTACCTTCGATCTAATGATTCCGTGAAGTGTTTGACTGCAAATCATTCATTCACACTTCGTGGATTGTACTGAGTACTTTGAGAGCCATGGTAATTATTGGTGGTTTCTCTCACACTTGTTAACATTTCACATTATTGACTGGTAATCAAGTGGTTTCTACCATGTTCGACTTCGACACAATCACATGGATAGAATCATACTAGTGCAGGAAGCGAAAATCAAGACCTTGGATCTAGTTTCCACCATCCAGGCTGCATGGAGTTTTATTATTCATGATACAGTAGACTACTTATGAAAGAAGGCTGCGTCCATGCTGTGTTTACTATTGATGTAATTTTGAAATCATTTATGTACCAGAACATGTAGTTAGTTTTGATCTGAGTATGGGAATTCCTACCTCAGCGATGATATACATATATATGTTTGCATTGAATGTTTTTATAGGTTTTCGATCGGTGTGTCTGCAATCCAATCCTCAGAAAGATAAAACACTTCACTCTTCAAAACTACCTCAAACTTCACACGTTAGGGGGCAATCTGTTACACATTATTTTGTCACCATGACATTTGACTGTCTATATAGGTTCATCACTACCTATATTATGCTCCCTTAGAGGTCAAAAACCCTAATGTTCCTAAACCAGGTCTTGGAATTTGAGAAAAGCTCATTAAAACCCTAAAGAGTCTAACTCCACACTTTTCCTAGCTTTTTCTTGCGGATCTGCAAATATTTGTTCTATAGCCTGCGACACATCTCGTACGTTTTTCTTATAAAACCTGCAGACCCAAAAGAACAGTCAAATAAAGGAAAATGTAAGTTCTAGAAGCCCAACTGGATGAATATTCTCCCAACTGGAAGCTTCTAGAGGCGCGATCAGTTCGAGCTTTATCCCTACATTCATGGAGCTCTATCCCTTCACTCATGGAGTTTATCCCTTGGTATATGGAGCTCAATTTTTGTCATGAGAGGAATCCATCCCCCTATTCATCGAACTGAAACTACCTCCATTTCCCTATAAATTGAGCTCGTGTTTCAGTCTCAAGGGTAGATTGTACCTTGCATATGGTAATTGCTGAAGAAATTCTCAAAAGAGCATACTCTCTATACTAGTCATTTTTGGTATGAGAATGATCACACACTTATGTCCATAACTTCATGCTAGTTTAGAGAGAGGAAGGCTTGTCAATATGAAGGAGGAACGTTTGTTCAGGACCCCAGGAGGAACTTGTGCAACATCAAGGTGATATGTTGTAAATTTACTCTTTTCATACAAGATAATACATATGGATCTTATTTTCTCATTGAGTTGTTCTTTTGTTTATTTGAATAATTCAATACTTGGATTCCTTGATCACTGAGTTAGATTAGTTGTTCTCAATTATTATATGTTGCAGGTGCTTTTAATTTGTTTATTTGTCTTTGATTACAGGTTCTCATTACTGAAGAAGCCTCTTTGGAGCGACTGTATAAAAGGCTCCACCGAACGTCGAGTTTCAAGGTATGGGCATGTCCTCTTTATTTGTTTATAATAATTTTGAATTGCAAATGATCTAGAGAAAACAATTTATAAATGGATGTTTGTTTCTAGATATTCGTAGGATACTAGGGAGATCGCTCTTGTCTGCAAGAGGGATTTATCTGCATAACAACTCCTCAATCACTTTTTCAGCCTCCTCTTCCAGCAAAAAATTTAAAATAATACCACCTGTATCTTTCCAATACATGTTTTGATCTATGATGCAGTACCTCAGGGATTTTAGTTTCACAAACCTTGCCTTATATTTTGTCAATTTGGCAGGAGCTCTATGATGATGTAAGACAAAAACAATGTCTCTGTACTCGTAAGATAGGATGTAATTCTCTTCAATGGGAATCAACTCCTCATCTTTCTTCTGAATTTTTTGCAATTAAATTTATATCAAGACAGTCAAAATTGGAATGTGCCATAAGCTTTTCTAGCCCTTGTCCTTTCACCAATTTTGTAGGTATGATCTCTATATCATATTCCAACAAGTTAGCTATCCACATCCCTCTCTTACCATTAGGATCAACTTGAGTCAAGATGTCATTTACAATAGCATTAGGAACAAATGCTATGACATGAAAATGCAGAATGTAAATTATGAAATCTTTGATGGATTTGACCAAATCATAGGCCTGTTTCTCTAAGATGTTGTACTTAAAATCTGAATTAGAAAGGGTCTTGTTAGAAAATGAAATAGGCTGCTCAGTACGTTGCTGTCCTTTCTGTAGAAAAACTCCAGCAATTGTATTTTCTGATGCAAATGTAAAAACCAGAAATTATTTTGAAAAATCCGGGCTAAACAACACTGGGGCTTGAGTGAGTGCCTTCTTGATCTCCTCAAATGAGTGCTTTGTTTCAACTGTCCATTTAATGTCAGCTCCTTTCTTCAGCATCTTGGTTATGTCTTTGACAATCTCAACAAAGTTGGGAATAAACCTCCTCACAAAATTCACCCTTCTAAGGAAAGACTGAATTTCCTTCCTGCTTCTAGGCAGATCCACTTTCTAAAGGGAATTTACCCTGCTTGGATCAATATTTAACCCATTTTTAGATATAATATGCCCAAGTAAATTTCCAGAAGTTAAAGCAAAAATAATCTTAGTGGGATTAAGAGAAATACCAAACCTTCTACACTTCAACAAAACTTTCTCCAGATGCTTCAAGTGGTCTTCCTCTCTCCTTGAGAAAACTGTTATGTCATCCAGATAGAAAACCACCAACTTATCCTTCTCCTCAAAAAATGCGATGTCCATTTCTCTTTGAAAAGTCACTCCTGCAATCAATAGACCAAAGGGCATCTTGGCATACATGAAATTTCCCCATGGTGTGGTAAAGGCATTTTTCTCTTGATCTTGTGGGTGCAGAAGTATCTGTTTGTATCCTAAAAAACCATCCAGCATAGACATCCTTTGGGAACCAACAATGTTCTGCAGAATTTGGTCCATCTTTGGGAGAGGGTAATTGTCCTTCAGAGAGGCTTTGTTCAAGTTTCTGAAGTCAATGCAGATTCTTATTTCTCCACTCTTTTTTTTGACTAGAACCAATTTTGCAAGAAATTTTGAGAATCTAATTGGGACAATAATTTTAGCATCAAAGAGCTTCTTGATTTCCTTCTCAATCAGAGGCATGAGAAGTGGATTAATTCTCCTAAGCTTTTGTTTGAAAGGATTTTCATTTTCTTTAATGGGAATGGTATGCTGAATAATAGTAGGATCATATTTCTTCAAATCAGGATAACTCCTTGCAAAAACATCTATGAACCTTTTCATCATCTCAATAGATTTCTATTTCATATCTACAGAAAGAAACTTAGAAATTTTGATCATTTTTGGCATTGCTACTGTACCAAGGTTACAACTCTCTAGTTCTTCATCATCATATTGTATCATATTGGTCAAAAAGATTTTCAAGTGGGATGAGACCTTTAGGTATAGAATTATTATTCAGCTGCAACACTTCAGAATTACCTTTAATTTCAACAAGTATGTTTTGCTGGTCTATTTGTGTGATTTCAAACTCCTCTTTTAATTCTATAAAGTTTTTAACTTGCTGGTCATCCTCAAAAACTTGCATATGAATTATGTTGTCAGGGATAATAGGCCTATGACGAAATTCAACCTCATATCTTTCAGTGGAATGTGCAGGAATAATAAACAGGCTTGTAGAGACAGCTAGGGAGTCAGCTACTGAGTTTTGATCCCTAGTCTTCACAATAAAGGAGTATTCTTGAAAATTCTCTAACATCTCCATGATAAAATTTATGTATGCCCTCATTATCACATCCTTGGTTTGATATACACCCTCAACTTGTTTAATAACTAATTCAGAATCTCCAGAAACATAAATCTTTTGGGCACCCAATCTTTTCAAAATTTCTAAACTCGAAAATAGAGATTCATACTCAGCCATATTATTTTTACAATCAAAGTTCAATTTGAAAGAATATAACTTACTTTCATCCTCTGGAGTTGCGATCCAAATTCATGCTCCAGCCTCCTCTCTTCCTGCTGATCGAACAAAGTGTAACAATCACCAACCTTCTGCCTTTTCTTCATCGATTTGATGATTTTTTGCTAGCTGATTTTCAACCTCCTGAAATTCTACTTTATTTTCATCTTCTGCGTCATCAATTAGTTCATTGAAAAGTATAGTAGATCCTAATTCAATTTCAACATCATAGATTAGGAAATTCTGAGGTTTTTCTTTACTAATTACCATATAATGCATCCTTGTTTCTCCGTATAGTCTTCTTTTCTCACCAAAAACAAGAATGGTGGCATAAGTTAGGTCCATCTACATGGTGCCTTTGATCTTTGTTTCCCATGATCTAGATATCAGAATGCCAAAATTAGGTGGAATGTCTGCTACCACAATGTCCATTATCACTGTCTTGGCAGGGACATGTGTAAGACCAACCACAACATCTTTTATCAAACCAATGCAATGAACTCTTTTTGAATCAAAAGAAAGAAAATCCTTATATGGCCTAGTAATTTCCAATCCCATCCTTTACATAATTACTTTAGGCATGAGGTTATGAGAGGCCCTTGAATCCAACATGGCATTGTGTAATGCCATGTCATGAATGCTAAGGCTGACATATAAAGGAGGCACCCCTTCATTCTGCTCATCTTCGAATCTTGGTCCCAGATATATGGTTGGATGATCTTCTTGAACATTAAGGATGTCATCAGCTCCTGGTTGGGAATTCAACATTTTTACAATTTTACTTCTGTATTCATTCACCTTTAGAATTTCTCCAATAGGTATTGGGATCTTGATTTTGGAAATCTCGTTATCTAAACTGAAAACATAAGTAATTTTCTCAATCTCTTTGACATGAGGAGGAGGTGGTGGATATTTTATAACCTCATCTGCTTTAGGGGCATCTTTCTTGGGGTGTGCTTTATTTGTAGTAATTGGAACATTTATGTTTATGAGGTTGTATTGTTTCTGCATCTCAAAATTGCATGTTGATATCCTTTAAGGTAACCAGATGGTTCAACACCCTTGTTTACATCATGATCTGACTCATCATGATCTTCCTTAGTCGAAAAAATTCCAGACTTGTTTTCATCTAGGCAATGAATGGAGTCTTTTGGTATTTCAGGCTGATCTTCTTCATCAACTAAATTTTGCTGAAAATGAGGCCTTACTTGAGGGTTAGGTTGATTCCTGTTTTCACTTGGTCTCTGCTAGTTTTGAGGTCTTTTGAATTGAGGATCGCTAAACTGTGGTTCATGTTGTGCAGGAGGTGCAGAAGTATTCCCAAGGGCAAGCCTATCCATCAGTTTTTCCATTGTTTTCATCATGGAGTCAAATTTGTCATATGAGGTGGAAGGCTTATCTTCTTCTTTCAATTTTTTCTTTCCCATCTTGGACTTTTTAGCTGCTATCATATTGACCTCCAACTTCATAGTATCATTTTTCATTTCTTCTAGTGAAGGGGATTCTCTTTCTCTAAGCAGGATATAATAGTCATAATCAAAAGCCTCAACATATCTCAGTTGAGCTACTCCTGGAGGAGGCTTAAGATGGGCAGGGATGGAGTCATAAACTTTGTTAAATCTCTTGGAGAAATTTTGGATAGTTTCATCAATAGCTCTTTTCAAACTATTGTACTCAGTGAGGGCTTGCACAGGGTTGGTTCTATTTCCCCACTTTCTTAAGAAGCTATATTAAAATTCATTCTAATTATGCTGGATTCCTGGAGCAAGGTATTTGAATCACTTTCCAACCTCACCAGTAAAGATCTGAGCAAATAATCTCATCTTGACATCCTCATGGTCAACCTCCTCCCTATCTATAAAGTCATTAAACTGGTCTACATGCTCTTCATCTATAATCTCTTCATCACTTCCCCAAGTTTTGATTCTAGAAGAATATTTGCTAGGAAGGGAATTAAGGAAAGTTGGGAGAACAAGAGGGGCATACCTAGCAGGTGCAACAACAGGTGGAGGTATAACATTTCCAGCCATGATGATAGGAACTGTGCTAGTTTTAGGGACAACAGTAGTAGAGGAAGAGGAACTATTAGGAGGTCAAGTGATTGGTATTTGTAGTCTATTTACAATTGAAATCCAGTCAGGTAAAGGAAAACCACATTTACTTCTTAGCAAGATTTCAAATGGGTCTAGTTCCTTCAACCTATCCAAAGATTTGCTCTCTAACAATAACTCTCATGTGATTGTCTCCGATAACTCTTCTTTATCTTTTTAGGTCACTAAGGCTGATGTATCAATACCTCTTCTATGTAGGTCTAAAAGAATCTCAATCAATTATTTTTCATTTTCAGACCTAAACAAGACCTCCTGAATTTTATCATCAAAATTTTTATCTTCAGGACTTCCTAAAACTTAAAAGGACAAAGATTTTGTGTGTAATGGAGTACCTGATTGTGCAGAACTGCCTTGAATTCCTCTAGAAATTGTGTTTGGATTATCCACAATTGTAGGTGGATTTGAGGATTACTCCTCGTATATCTCCTTTTCGAAGAAATCTTTGAAGATGAATATTTTGAATGGAGTCACCAAGGTAGTTGCAGCCTCGAACAGATTCTGAGCTCCTGCTACCTTCAAGAGTTCAACTTGAAAATTTCAGGCAAATTATATCTTCAGGCTCGCAACAGATGCACCAAAATGTTATCACAAAATTGTACTTTATTGGCTGCTTATCAAACAACTCAGTGTAACTATTTCAAACCAGATTTTGACTGAATCTTAGCCTCTTCAGTCTGAGAGGTCTCTCTCAAGGGGGTTTATGATATTGAATAATGATAGTACTAGATGGATAACTCTATGTGAAATGTAACTTGTTTTTTATGTTTGCAGGTTGAAAAGAATGCAGGCTTGCTACCATTGGGCTTATGGAGTCAAAAATTGATAGTTTCGGTGGCAAGGTTTCTTGACATGGAAGCGAAGGTAGATAGGGGTCTTTAACAGAGGAAATTCACACATAAAACATAGGGCAACACAGTCATTTCATCACTAAAGGAATTTAGAGCATAAATTATGAATTCTAAGTAATAGAGATGAAATATACTGCAAATAGTAAAAACATAAAGATATAGATCAATAAGACATTAAAAACCCCATAAGAATCTCAGGTCTGTCAAGAATAAAGTCACTTTTCATTACTGATATAAGTCAAATACATAAAGCAACAATTTAGTGCAAAAAACCTCCAACCCCTCACTACTTCTATGCTTTGTCTTTAAATAGACCTTCTTTACAACAAGGATGATCTTCCTGGTGGCTAGACCATCGAATTCTCCTATGACACATCACATAACTGAAAGACATAATTCCTAATAGAAAAATGATAGCTATACCTTAAAGAAATCATCTCCTAATAGGACTGTAACTCCTATTGATTTCATAACTCTACCTTATCTTGTGAAACAATTACATGTCAGTTAAAAAATAAGCATCACATGCTCGAAAGATACATGATAGGTTCATTACCACTTTTCATATTTAAGACTCTCCTAGACATGTGGAGCATAACCCTATTTTTCAGGAATGCATAACCCTTATCTTCAAAGAGTGCTTGGGCTGATGACCTGTCTCCACAACACTTCCTTAGAGTCATAATTATTTGATGATAAGCTCCCTTGACATGTTGGAGGAGTCCAGTTGTCCAAAAATGTCATTAAGATGCTCCAAAACCTTCAAAAATAGCTCGTTATGAAAACAGGACAGTTTCGTAGTGAGCTTTGGTAGCATTGAAAAAGTAGCTTCTGCAGCCAATAAATTCGCTCCTTTTCTATTCCATGGTGTCAATCAAGTCATTACACATCACCACTATGAATCTCCCTCCTTTAAAACTGAAAAAAATTATTTTAGAGGCAAAAAGGCTGCTACAGGTTTTTTCGTAGCGTTTTCCAGGCTTTAAGCCTAGCAAACGCTACAAAACTGTGAAAAAGTGTAGAAATTGCCCATTTCAAAACTCTCCAAAAAGTGATCTCCAACTGCAAAAACTTGATATTCTGAATGTAATGAACCCTATAAAGCATATTAAACCTCAAATTATGGTTCCTATGATGTTTACTCCTCATTTATGATCAATTGAGCAATGGGCTCCTCAACCACATTCATCTTCAAACCTTTCTTTTCCTGCTTTTCATGAACATGGTCCAGTTGTTCTTGAAGGTCTTTGACTTGGTCCTTCAGTGTCCTGTTCTTAGATTGTAAGTGCAAGTTTACCTTTTTGATGTGTTTTACCTCTTTTCTTAGTGGCTGAGTCCACTTTATCAGTTTTTCTGTGTTGTCCAAGGTCTTTGAGACACTTGTGACTTGATCCTCCCAAATCTTCCTCATCTGTTCAAACTGCACTCTTTCAGCTCTATGTTTCTTTGCCTCTTTCCTCAATACTGATATATCTTCTCTTGCATCTTTCAAATATTCCTTAAGGACTTCAACTTCTGTCTTTTCAATGATTTTCTCTTTTCCCTTTTTTTGTTTGATGACTAATTCTTCTTTTACAGGTGAGGAGAGGTCTATGATGTTTGGTGGTGGCTAAATAGTTTCACTGATCTTCTGAGCTTCTTTGCTGCTTTCTAAGACCTTTCTTGCATGGCTTGTCATTGGTTTTCAATATTGAAACATGAATCCAACATCATCACCTGCAAATTCTAACTTCTTGATTGTTTTTCCTTTCTTAAGCTTCCTTCCTCCCTCATCTATGTCTTCAGATTGGACTATGGGAGTTTCTTAAATATCAATAGCATGCAAGATGTCCTCTAAGTTACCCTTAGCCACTGTTCGGATCCTTGTAACCCTCTTGCTGCCATGTTTTCTAACTATTGGCTTTTGTTTTGCAGATGTAACTTTTGGTGTATCAACCTTTTGCAATGGCTTGTCTCCATAATCACTGGTTCTAACTTCTCTGCCACTGATGGTGATGGAATATATCTACGTTTGGGTACTCTTTTAGGAGTGAAAACATCTACTTCAAAACCAATAATGTACAAAAAATATGACCAGTCTCTACCTAATCTCTTTAACTCCTCTAACACCAATAACTTGATCAAACCATGATGAAAGAGAGAGGTTTCATTTCCTTTTGTTTTAACCTGAACCTTATTTGCATTTTAGCTAAGCTTCTATATAAGTAAAAAGGCAAGTCAAGAAACCTCTTACCCGCAAAATGTAGTAGAAGCCTAAGGTGAACCATGTGAAACCTCCCTTCACATATGAAGTACTTTTGAATGATTAGCAAAAACTTTGAGTATTTTTCCTTCATGTAGCTCCTTGGATTAACATTTGTGAGATCAATTTCACTATGCTCTGTCTTGATAAATTATTTATAGTTCTGCATGGTGAATTTGATGCCTTTAAACCATTTCTCTCCTCCCCTAGGGATTCCTGTTGCTACTGCAATGGTTTCTGGTGTTACTGTGAGATTTAACATTCCCACCTTCGAAGCTGATCCAGTAAAACTCTTGGCAAACTCCTTTGAAACCTGCAAATGAATCCCTTCCAGCCATTGACAGAATTGCAAACACCCTGTTCCTATAAACACTTCCAATGCAGTTGGGTCTTCATTTAACAAATTCATGTCCATGTGCTCATATCTAAGGTAGTGACCACCTTTGTTGGTCTTCTTGCAGCCATAGTGATTTTATACCTTCTCAACCTCGCTTGATTAGTAACACCTGCAACTTTTGAAAATGCCAGCAACCAACTTGGCTTGGTGAAACAACTCTCCAGAACACAATAGCATGCAAATATGAAGCGAAGAATGACAAAATACTCAATTGGGTAATGTTTTAAAGTTTCGATGACAACTCATGCCTTAATCATGACTCATGCATGTTAAAAATAGCAATGATGACCTCAGACATGACCTTTGTACCTTGATTTAACCCTAACAGACTCGAATGACATCCACCCTAACTATTCTAATCATGGAATAACACCTTGCACCGGATTTGACAAGCCAGACAAAAAAACCATTTTTCGTAGCATGGCTAGTTCATTTTATGACAGTTTCACTACGGAACTATTAGGTAGTTTCGTACCGAAAACTGCCATTTTATAGTGTAAAATGCTATAAAAAGAAGAAAAACTGGCTAAAGTGTCTTTTTTGGATTTAAATGCTTGGGAGATGGAATTTGTCAGCAAATGATGACTGATGGGACATGATGTAACCTATATGGAGGTGGGTTTTTAACCTTAGGATAGGTTAAAGATAGAAAAAATTAAAATTTCCTATACCAACTAGTGACAAATGAAATTTATGACCATGTAAAATAATGTTTCACTTTTTCTAAGTGATAACAGTGGCTCCACTTGGGATGGTGTGCCCCTGTGGTACACCAAAGAACCTATAGTTCCAGTGCTATCTATCTTCTTGGAAATAAAAACTCTGAAATTTTCCAAGCTTCCTTCAAACTCTAATGGACTTCACCTCGGGCTCAAGCTTGATGATCAGCTTGTCTTTATTAGTATAAAAACATAACAAAATGGAATATATACAATGGAATGAAAGATCAACAGAACTTAAGAGGAATAGTGCTTCAAAAACCTACCATTGACATGCCCTCCAGCACAAGGTTGTCCATCCATCTCCTACAGTATGTAAGTGTTGTTTCCATGGAATGCAGCTACTATGAATGGACCTTTCCAGATATTCTCAAACTTACCATGTTTCCCCTTTTCTTCAATTTTGGCCTTCCACTTCAATACCACATCTTGAATCTAAAAGTTTTCCTCTTTTAGCTTCCTGTCAAATGTCTTATTAATTTTGTTTTGAGATTGCTGATTGCTATTATAGACTTCCTCCTTTTTTTCCTGCAAATCTATCAACTGGTTTATTCTCCTTTGAATTGCATTTGGTTCCTCCTCTAATCTGTGCAGTAGATTCATGACAGACACTCCCAAGGATGTAGGAAAAATGGCTTCAGCCCCATACACCAACCCATAAGGTGAAGTACCAATTAACCTTTTTGTACACACTCTATCATCCCATAGAGCATACTTCAACTTCAAATTCCATGAATTTTTGTTTTCCTACAACACCTTCTTAATAATTATGACAAAAATTTTGTTAGAAGATTCAACAAGACCATTACCTTGTGGATAGTAAGCAGTAGAGTGCCAAAGTGTAATGTGATATTGATGACGAAAACTAATCAACTTCTTAGATTTGAATGCCTGTGCATTGTCAGTGATGATCTTCATAGGATAGCCAAACCTAGAAAATATGTTATTCTCTAAGAATGAAATAATAACTGAATCATTTTCTTGCCTAGTTGGGATTGCTTCAATCCATTTGGTGAAATAATAAGTTGTTTTCAGGATCTAGCGATGCTGACTTGAAGATGATGGATGAATCTCATCAATAAAATCTAGCCCCCACTGCTGGAATGGCGCATGTCAACATAGATAGGCATCAAGGGTAAAGGAACAAGATTTTTCTTACCATAAAAAATCTGGCATTCATGGCAGGCAACAATCTTTTTGTAGACATCTTTGAACATAGTAGGCTAGTAGTACCCTGCTCTGAGAATCTTATTTGCGGTGGCCTTCCAATAATGATGACCTCCACAATCTCCTTTGTGAAACTCCTTAATCACTTTTTCAACCTCCTCTTCTAGCAAACAATTTAAAATAATACCACCAGTATCTTTCCAATACAGTTTTTTATCTATGATGCAGTACCTCAGGGATTTCATTTTCACAAACCTTGCCTTAGATTTTGTCAATTCAGCAGGAGCTCTATGATGATGTAAGACAAAAACAATGTCTCTATACTAGCTAGATAGGATTTAATTCTCTTCAATGGGAATCAGCTCCTCATCTTCATTTGATAATTTTGAAATTTCTGCAATTAAATTCATATCAAGACAGTCAAAATTGGACTATGCCATCAACTTTGCTAGCCCCTGTCCTTTCACCAATTTTTCGATATGATCTCTATACAATATTCCAGCAAGTTAGCTATCCACTTCCCTCTCTTACCATCAGGACCAGCTTAATTCAGGATGTCGTTTACAACAAAATTAGGAACAAATGCTATGACATGAGAATGTGGAATGTAAATTCTGAAATCTTTGATGGCTTTGACCAATGCATAGGCCTATTCATTTAAGATGTTGTACTTCAACTCTGAATTAGCAAGGGTCCTATTGGCTCGAGGGGTCCTGACCCAGGTTCATAGGTTAACGTTTGCCAACAAACCCCTATACTACTGGCCCTTTCGGCAGTGACCTACTTGTGCAGGTCAAAGTCTCACTCGAAGTAGTATGGGTGGGTGCTGGAACCAGGTTTCCGCACCCTGAGAGAGGATAGGTAAGGAAAGAAGAGTTGCGTCCAGATTTATAATGACCATATCACCTATTTCAGAGCCGGATCTATAGGTCTCCTTCGCATCCACGTGCGCAAGGTCAACTATACTACGGTGCTCAATAAATTATATAATTCTAAGACAGTAGTGCTGTATTGCATAAAACATAATAGAACAGATCTAGATGCAGTAAAAACACTTACACAGTATTTTCGCATCCTAACACAGAATATGCATAAATACAAAAACTACCACGAATTCGCATAAATAGTACACATAGATTCAGTTACCCAAACAACCTTTCTTATTCATCAATCCGTCAATTCCTTCTTACAATACCCAAACTCGACCTGCGCACACAGCAACAGGGTCTGCACACAGCAGGACTTGGGATCTCCGTGCACATAGCCAGTAGGAGTCCTTTCCCCAAAAACCTAAACAGATCTACTAAGCCACAATTCGCATCAAGAGCTCATCATCTTCTTCCCTTACAATTCAAAATGTTCCTCTATTTATAACAATCTATCCTAATCTTTTCTATGGTCCGCAAATCGTGGTTTGCAGATTCCAGATCTACCCTTTAACCCATTGCAATGCTTTTCGGGGCTTTGTTCCACCCCAAAACCCCTGCACTAGATTAAATATAATCAAAATTATACAAAATTGGTCCAGTTTCGCAGCTTGTAGGAGACCCTGTTCCAACAGTCCCCCAACACAATCTTGTGACTCGTCCCGAGTCACTGTGGTGGTGCGGTCTCTATCTGCGCACGTAAGGTATTGATGGCTACCATCAGCGGAGGTATCACTTCTTGACTCTAGGCAGCAACACTCTGTGCGATGTCTACAAGCTTCTTAGAGTTCGGTCCTTCAGTAGCCATGGTAACCCGCTCTAATATCTGGTTGAGCCGTGCGATTGCGTCATGATTACCCTGTGATATCTGGAAGGCGGCGTCGCCCCATGGCTTCAAGCACTTTGTAATGGCATGCCTCGCTCATCGGAGATTCGTAATCATGTCTCAGAGTGTGTTGCTAGTCTTCGAGAGTGCCAGACGCTGCGCAGGGACTAGGGGGACAAGGTAGCTTCGATCTGATCGAAAGCGGCTTCCTTCTGTTGTAAGTCCTTCTTGACGTTCTGAAGAACCAGGTTGAACTGGACCACTGTCCAGAGTTGCATGGCTGCCTCGAGCAACTGAGTACCCAGATTAAGCTGTCCCGTAATGATGTCTGTAGCTACTGTTACCAGCGCAGCACGCTGTGCTCGTACCTTCGGAGGCGTGGTAGGCTGTACTTGGGCCTGTAACGCGGTGACTTGGCGGGCCATTTGGATCTTGAGGGTCTGTATTTCATTTCAGGATGCCTTTAGTGCTGCAACCAAGCCTTCTATGGTGAGCTCATCTGGGACCTCTGTGCCGAGCTGGTGAACCACCGGTTCGAGCTGCGCCATCTGCGAGATAGCAAGGGAGAAATATTCGGTCTGTCATGCGATGAGCAACATGGCCACATTGAGTTGTTGTTGCACGGTCCGGTCGTGATGATGGATCTCTTAAAACACGACGGTGTGGAAATCCTGTAACGCCTCGCGGGGCAGTTGCGCCAAGTCCAATTGTAGTCCCGTAGTCATTGGAAGTTGGGCGCCGTCCAGGACAGTGCTAGGCGGTGAATAAGCATGGATTTCGTTGGCAGTTAGCCTGGTACTGATATGCCACTTCGTACCCTGGGGGGATGTAGTATCCTTGTTAGTCAGCCCTGTAATTCGCGGGACTAGTTGCGACTCGACTGTGTCAACTCTCATAGTGATCTGCGGCAGTTGCATACCATCTTGCATTACTGCTTCGGATTCCGTTCGGCTGGAGCCTGCGATCATCCCAGGGTTGGAAAGGGCGTTAAATTCCATCATATAGCTTTGACGCCAGTCTACGTAGGGTTTGAAGTAGATTTTCCCTTCAGGGAGCCAGAGGGAAATGAGCGTATCAATCTCTATGTCCCCAGACCCTCTCAACATAATGTCTGTAGGCCCTAGACTGGTAGGTGCCAATGCATCCGCAGGGTTAGGGGCTGCCATAGCAATGTAAGGAGGGGATCCTAAATTTGGAGACTCACAGACAGCGGAAGTAGGTTGATTGGGTATGAACAAAATGCTAAAGGTCAATACAATCAAGCAGCATAATAATATATGCAGATTATAGAGATGATATGGAGCCTTGATCGAAGTTATCCTTTCTCCCTTATAGTGCCTGTGGCTATCCAACGGTAGATTGAATCTAACTTAGAACTTACCATCAAGAAAATGGTAAAAAATCACCATAAATTGCCGCATTAATTGCCAGCCGCTTGTTTTCCATAACGGTAATATTCCCTTTTTACCAAAGTTTAGTGTTCTGACTGTCATCGTTCGCACCCAATGGCCTTCCCACGTATCTACCGACCTTGGATGAAGCATCCGTGCTGCTTGCGCATCCCAAATTATAATCGACGTCAGGTGTGTTGTAATGCGATTTAGGTACAACCTAAACAACTTGGAAACTGTGCGCATCCCGTCCAATGCCGCGGTTGGGATAGTCTGGGGATCATCCTTTCCATCCGTTGGGCTGAGGCTGCAGCATTCAACCATGTGTGGTACCGTCATTCCCCAGGATTCAGATGCAATGTACAGGCTTGGGCTACCCTGAGTCAAGGCATCAGTGTTCTACAGAGCTGCGTCGAGCGCTCCTGTGCCATCTACCACCCTAAATGTTCGCAGACTCTCATCTTGCAAATTCTCCCAATGGTGAGTGCGCTGATGTAGCTCTGCATCTAAATACCATGAAGCTGGATGCAGTCCTAGAGCATGGATAAACAAGTGGAACAATTCGTTGGGGGTTCTGTCGCACCAGTGCGTTTCCCATGTGAGCAAATATCTGCGTGGGTCTTCTAACCCAAGGAACTTTTGGATCCGTCTCCCAGTTGGAGCTTCAAATCGCAGGATCATCTTATCCCTACATTCCTCCCAATTGCAGATTACCTTCCCATGCGTATCCCACCAACATGCAGGTGTTTTGCGTAGGGCTAGCTTAAGGGCCCATAACCTTCGTTCCTTGGGAACTTCTACTTCGAATGCACACAAGAATTCCTTAATGTTACCTGAATCCCAAAAGTAGGGCAGGTCTCTTACCTCGGAGGAGATGCAGTGGAAGTTCCTGGTGACCTGAAGACATTGCAGCGCCGATACCTCATGTAACCGGCCTTGCCAATTCTCTAGTTCCCCATCAGAGTCAGAAAAGCATTCACTGTCCTTTTCCTAGCAGAGTACTCCTTCCACCATGGGATTAATCCAATCTTTGTCCTGCATAGTGAACTTGTAAATGTGATCCACTTCCTCCTCATCTGGCACTGGCTCTGTATACCGTGTGCCTTCCGTGGGATCCAACGGTACTATTACTCATGTGCCGTTATTTTCAAACACCATGCTGCGCTTTTTGAGATTGATAACACCCCCCATGTCTATAGCCCAGTCCAGTCCTAGGAGCGCAGGGTAGGGGTCCGCATCTTCTATGATTTCTATTACCTCAAAGTCAGCTTGGGCCTTTACTCCTGCAATATCTACCATGAATTTTGGTAGTCGTCCTAGAGGGATGATCTTCTGTTGATTTTCCATGCGTAGTTGGATGGTGGACCATTCCATCTTAGGTTCTCCCATTCGTTGCCATGTTTTTTTAGTTAACACGTTCACATTTGATCCAAGGTCCAAAATAACCTGATCCATCTCGTAGTCACCAATCTGCGTAGTCAGCCACATTTCTCTTCTAGTGCATTTTTTTATACCTGTATAGTTTGTGTATATCCTTGGTCGAATCGGGCCACACTGCGCAGCTATTCATTAATGCCTGAAGGTTCTGTATAGCCTTTGGGTTACGTAAAAACTTCATACATGCCTGCAGAAAGGGCTCAACCCCCTCATCTATCTTGGGGTGTGTCGGTGCCTGTGCAGTAGCTGCTTCTTTCTGAGCGAAGTCCTGGTCAGCTACGACCATTGTCTCTTGTCCCTTTTTCATGTTTGATCCTTCTTGACAGGTCAGAGGATCCTTGAAAGCCTCTTCCTTTGGTCCCCGGGTGACCATCCCACTGCGTGTTATGACGTTCACACTTGGGTCTATGTTCCTTAGCTCAACTTTAACTCTTTGCATATTCTCCGTAGGGGTGGGCTGCTTTTCCTGCATTTTGGCTACTAAAATTGGGCAATCTTCAATCACAGGGTCCAGTTGTCTACAATATTTGCAAGATTTCCTTGTAGGATTTGGGCAGTCCCTTGCAAAGTGTCCTACTTTCCCGCAATTATAACAGATTAGCTGCCCGCGTCCTCGACCTGCGCTTCCTCCCCGACCTCCCTTGCCCCTTTTTGGAGAGCCACCAAAGCTCGTGAGAGATCTAGGTGACACAGGGTCTCATTGTACCCTATACAAGTTCCCTCGATCTATCATCAGGTTGTAAGTTCGATAGTTCTGCTCATCGTGTCCTACCGACCAGCAGAACCTACACCATTGTTGCTTCAGTCTTGGGACATATGCTCCTAGCTGGGGACAATGGTTCGTATCATGCACCATAACGTAGACCTACTTGAGCCTGGACGCACTAAGTTGGGTTCTCCATTTGCTCCTAGGTGGACCGGACTAGGTCCTCCTACCTGCATGTAATCTGCCAATAGAGGGCACTGATCCTTTGTATGGCCAGATACCCGACATCGTATGCACCATAGATCTGTGCTGGCTCCTTTTCCTCGTTCCTTTCACAAGGTTTGAATTTCCATGTGCATAGCTCTGAGCTGCTCCTGAATTTTCTGTACTCCTAATGAAGTATCTTCTCTGGGCGCAGCTTCTAGTTTCATGGCGACTTCCACAACTTTTTCCTGTGAATCGAAGGTTTGGTGACTCATTGGCGTGCGCAGGTGGGGCAACAACATAGCGATGAACCATTGCGTATGTTGTCTATAATCATACTCAAACCCTCCCTCCCTGATTGCTCTCTTCAGTCTCTGATCAACCTCCCATACAGATTCAGATGCACCTTGCTTGAAGTCCTTCACTTCTGCTACTAACTGAGAGTAAGATTTTGGCTTCTGGAATTGTTGCTTCAGAGCATCCTTAATATCTTGAATAGATGCATTCCCATTTTGAGATATGTATTGCATATACCAGTCCAATGCTCTTTCTTCGAATGCCAGGAACATCTATGCCCTCTTCACTGTATCTTTTATCAAATTTTGCGCAGTCCATACGGAATCTGCAACAAACCAAAATCGGTCCATATCCTCATCTCCTACCCCCTTGAAGGTAGGTAGTTTTAGGTGCGCTACCATATCACTGTCCAGCGGAGGTGGTGGTATGGGCGAACTCTAACCTTTGGGTGGGCTGGACGGTGGTGTAGCCAGGGGGATTTGCAAAGCTGTCTCTCGTAGAGGGTTATATATAGATCTTCCCCTTTCAAGGTTGGTTCGATAGTATTTACCACTATGTGTCGTGCCCTCGTTTGGATCCGAGGTCATTCACTCGATATGACTACACAGAATACTCTTCTCGCACACTAATATCTTAATCAGCAAAGGTAATGTCTTCAGAAACTCGCCCTGGAACCCTTTAAATAATCTCCACTCTGCTTCAGAGTAGGAGATGAACTGATCAATGGCAAATTCTGTCACAAATCCTCCTAGCACACTGTCCACCCAATGATCCACCGTGCGAGTGATGGTATTATCAGTCCTTTCCAGCTGTTGGATCAGCTCTGGAGTCCACTGAGTGACTCGTTCGTCCTTACAACACTTCTGGAACTCTACGAGCCTAGCCAGCCACTCTTGAAGCTCGATTGTAAATGTTACAAAGAAAATTTCGTAGCTTTCTGTAAGAATGTACCTATTCTTCCACTTTTCCGTCGTTAACCTCATGCTGTGATTCTCTTTTATTGCAAATTCCCGAATCTGCTTTTCGAACCACTCTTCAATTTCCTTCCTTTTAGGTTTCCAGTACTCTCTTGTCATTACTCGATTCCTTTCTCAAATGGCACCCGGTCCTGGCTATGGAACCATTTTTTGGCTCGAGGGGTCCTGACCCAGGTTCAGAGGTTAAGGTTTGCCAACAAACTCCTATATTATTGGCCCTTTCGGTAGTGACCTACTTGCGCAGGTCAAGTCTCACCTGAAGTAGTATGGGTGGGTGCTAGAACCAAGTTTTCGCACCCTGAGAAAGGATAGGTAAGGCAAGCAGAGCTGCGTTTTCTTTATAATGACAAGATCGCCTATTTCAGAGTTGGATCTATAGGTCTCCTTCGCATCCACGTGCACAAGGTCAACTATACTACGGTGGTCAATAAATTATATACTTCTAAGACAATAGCTCAGTATTGCATAAAACATAACATAACAGATCCAGATGCAGTAAAAATACTTACATAGTATTTTCGCAGCTTTACACAGAATATGCATAATACAACAACTACCAAAGATTCGCATAAACAGTACACATAGATTCATTTACCCAAACAACCTTTCTTATTCATAAATCCGTCAATTTCGTCCTTACAATACCCAAACCTGACCTGCGCACACAACAGGACTTGGGATCTCCGCGCACACAGCCAATAGGAGTCATTTCCCCAAAAACCCGAACAGATCTACTAAGCCACCATTTGCATCAAGAGCTCATCATCTTCTTCCCTTACAATTCAAAATGTTCCTCTATTTATAACAATCTAGCGTAATCTTTCCTATGGTCCACAAACCGTGGTTTTCGGATTCCATATCTACCCTTTAACCCATTACAATGCTTTTCGGGGCTTTGTCCCACCCCAAAACCCTGCACTAGACTAAATATAATAAAAATTATACAAAATCGTACCAGTTTCGCAGCTTGTAGGAGACCCTGTTCCAACAGGTCCTGCTAAAAAATGAATTAGGCTGCTCAGTACCTTGATGTTCTTTCTGCAACAAAACTCCAGAAATTTTATTTTCTGATGCAAATGTAAAAACCAGAAATTATTTTGAAAAATCTGGGCTAATCAACACTGGGGCTTGAGTGAGTGCCTTCTTGATCTCCTCAAATGGGTGCTTTGCTTCAGCTGTCCATTTAATGTCAACTGCTTTCTTCATCATCTTGGTTATGTCTTTGACAATCTCAACAAAGTTGGGAATAAACCTCCTCACAAAATTAACCCTTCCAAGGAAAGACTGAATTTCCTTCTTGCTTCTAGGCAGATCCACTTTCTGAATGGAATTTACCCTGCTTGGATCAATATTTATCCCCTCTTTAGATATAATATGCCCAAGTTACTTTCCAGAAGTTAAAGCAAAAATAATCTTAGTGGGATTAAGAGAAATACCAAACCTTCTACACTTCAGCAGAACTTTCTCCAGATGCTTCAAGTGGTCTTCCTCTCTCCCTGAGAAAACTGTTATGTCATCCAGATAGACAACCACCAACTTATCCTTCTCCTTAGCAAAGACAATGCCCATTGCTTTTTGAAAGGTCGCTCCTGCAATCAACAGACCAAAGGGCATCTTGGCATACATGAAAGTTCCCCATGGTGTGGTAAAGGTAGTTTTCTCCTGGTCTTCTAGGTGCACAAGTATGTGATTGTATCCTGAAAAACCATCCAGCGTAGACATCCTTTGGGAACCAACAATGTTCAACAGAGGGTAATTGTACTTCAGAGAGGCTTTGTTCAAGTTTCTAAAGTCAATGCAGATTCTGATTTCTCCACTCTTTTTTCTGACTGGAACCAAGTTTGCAAGCCATTTGAGAATATGATTGGGACAATAATTTTGGCATCAAAGAGCTTCTTGATTTCATTCTCAATCAAAGGCATGAGAAGTGTATTAATTCTCCTCAGCTTCCGTTTGAAAGGATTTTCATTTTCTTTAATGGGAATGGTATACTAAATAACAGTAGGATCATATTTCTTCAAATCAACATAACTCCATGCAAAAACATCTATGAACCTTTTCATCATCTCAATATATTTCTGTTTCATATCTGCAGAAAGAAACTTAGAAATTTTGATCATTTTTGGCATTGCTACTGTACCAAGGTTACAACTCTCTACTTCTTCATCATCATCTTGTATCTTAGGTGACTTGAAAACATTATTTTGGTCAAAAATATTTTCAAGTGGGATGAGAACTTTAGGTATAGAATTATTCTTCAGCTACAACACTTCAGAATTACCTTTAATTTTAGCAAGCATGTTTTTTGGTCTACTTGTGTGCTTTCAAACTCCTCTTTTAATTCTATAAAGTTTTTAACTTGTTGGTCATCCTCAAAAACTTGCCAATGAATTATGTTTTCAGGGATAGCAGGCCTATCATGAACTTCATCCTCATATCTTTCAGTGGAATGTGCAGCAATAATAAACAGACTTGTAGAGACAGCTAGGGAGTTAGCGATTGAGTTTTGATCCCTAGTCTTCATAATAAAGGAATATTCTTGAAAATTCTCTAACATCTCCATGATCAAATTTCTGTATGCTCTCATTCTCACATCCTTGGTTTGATATACACCCTCATATTTTTTAATAACTAATTCAGCACAAACAAAAATATTTTGGGCACCCAATATTCTCAAAATTTCTAAACCCAAAAATAGAGATTCATACTCAGCCATATTATTTGTACAATCAAAGTTCAGTTTGAAAGAATAGAACTTACTTTCATCCTCTAGATTTGTGATCCAAATTCCTGCTCCAACCCCCTCTCTTCCTGCTGATCCATCAAAGTGTAACAACCACCAACCTTCTGCCTTTTCTTCACTGATTTGCAGATTTTCCGCTAGCTAATTTTCAACCTCCTGAATTTATGCTTTCTTTTAATCTTCTGCTTCATCAGTTAGTTCGTTGAAAAGTATAGAAGATCCTAATTCAGTTTCAACAACATAGATTTGGAAATTCTAAGGTTTGTATTTACTACTTAGCATATAAGCCATCCTTGTTTCTCTGTATAGTCTTCTTTTCTCACCAAAAATAGGAATGGTGGCATAAGTTAGGTCCATCTGCATGGTGCCTTTGATCTTTGCTACCCATGATCTAGATAACAGCATGCCAAACTTAGGTGGAATGTTTGCTACCACAATTTCCATTACCACTGTCTTGTTAGGGACTTGTGTAAGACCAACAACAACATATTTTATCAAACCAATGCACTGAACTCTTTTTGAATAAAAAGAAAAAAAATCCTTATATGGCCTAGTAATTTTCAATCCCATCCTTTCCATAATCACTTTAGGCATGAGGTTATGAGAGGCCCCTGAATCCAACATGGCATTGTGTAATGTCATGTCATGAATGCTAAGGCTGACATAGAAAGGAGGCACCTCTTCATTCTGCTCATCTTCCAATCTTGGTCCCAGATATATGGTTGGATGATATTGTTGAAAATTAAGGATGTCAGCAGCTCCTGGTTGGGAATTCAACATTTTTACAATTTTACTTTTGTATTCATTCACCTTAGAATTTCTCCAAAAGGTACTGTGATCTTAATTTTGGAAATATCATTCTCCAAACGGAAAACAAAAGTAATTTTCTCAATCTCTTTGACAAGAGGAGGAGGTGGTGGATCTATTCTAACCTTATCTGCTTTAGGGGAATCTTTCTTGGGCTGTGCTTAATTTGCAATAATTGGAACATTTTTGTTTCTGAGGTTGTATTGTTTCTGCATCTCAAAATTGCATGTTGATATCCTTTAAGGTAATCCGATGGTTCCTCACCCTTGTTTACATCATGATCTGACTCATCATGCTCTTCCTTAGTCAAAAAAATTCCAAACATGTTTTCATCTAAGCAATGAATGGAGTCTTCTGGTATTTCAGGCTGATCTTCTTCATCAACTAAATTTTGCTGAAAAGGAGGCCTTACTTTAGGGTCAGGTTGATTCATGTTTTACCTTGTTCTTTGCTAGTTTTGAGGTCTTCTGAACTGAGGATTTCTAAACTGTGGTTCATGTTGTGCAGGAGGTGCAGAAGTATTCCCAAGGGCAAGCTTATCCATCAGATTTTCCATTGTTTTCATCATGGAGTCAAATTTGTCATCTGAGGTAGAAGGCTTATCTTCTTCTTTCAATTTTTTCTTTCCCATATTGGACTTTTTAGCTGCTATCATATTGACCTCCACCTTCACAGCATCATTTTTCATTTTTTCTAGTGAAGGGGATTCTCCTTCTTTGAGAAGGATAGAAAAGTCATAATCAAAATCCTCAACATATCTTAGTTGAGCTGCTTCTAGAGGAGGCTTAAGATGAGCAGGGATGGAGTCATAAACTTTTTTAAATCTCTTGGATAAATTTTGGATAGTTTCATCAACAACTCTTTTCAAACTATTGTACTCAGTGAGGGCTTGCACAAGGTTGGTTCTATTTCCCCACTTTCTCAAGAAGCTATATTCAAATTCATTCTCCCAGAGTCATAATTCTTTGATGATAAGCTCCCTTGAAATGTTGGAGGAGTCCAGCTGTCCAAAACTGTCATTAAGATGCTCAAAAACCTTCAAAAATAGCTCGCTACGAAAACAAGATTTTCGTAGGGAGCTTTGGTAGCATTGAAAAAGTAGCTTCTGCAGCCAATAAATTTGCTCCTTTGCTGTTCCATGGTGTCAATTAAGTCATGAAACATCACCACTATGAATCTCCCTCCTTGAAAACTGCAAAAAAGTGATTTTAGAGGCAAAAAGGCTGCTACAGGTTTTGCGTAGCGTTTTCTTGTCTTTAAGCCTAGGAAACGCTACGAAACTGTGAAAAAGTGCAGAAATTGCCCATTTCAAAGTTGTCTCCAAAAAGTGATCTCCAGCTGCAAAAAATTTATCTTCTGCATGTAATGAACCCTCTAAAGCATATTCAACCTCAACTTATGGTTCTTGTGGTGTTTCCTCCTCATTTATGATCAATTGAGCAATGGGCTCCTCAACCACACTCATCTTCAAACCTTTCTTTTCCAACTCTTCATGAATCAGGTCCAGTTGTTCTTGAAGGTCTTTGACTTGCTCCTTCAGTGTCTTGTTCTTAGATTGTAAGTGTAGTTTTATATTTTTGACGTGTTTTACCTCTTTCCTTAGTGGCTGAGTCCACTTTATCAGTTTTTCTGTGTTGTCCAAGGTCTTTGAGACACTTGTGACTTGATCCTCCCAAATCTTCCTCATCTATTCAAATTTCACTCTTTCAGCTCTATGTTTCTTTGCCTCTTTTCTCAAGACTGATATCTCTTCACTTGCATCTTTCAACTGTTCCTTAAGGGATTCAACTTTTGCCTTTTCAATGAGTTTCTCTTTGCCCTTTTTTTTTTTGATGACTAATTCTTCTTTTGTAGGTGAGGAGAGGTCTATGATGTTTGGTGGTGGTTGAATAATTTCATTGACCTTCTGAGATTATTTGCTACTTTCTAAGACCTTTCTTGCATGTCTTGTCATTGGTTTTCTAGCTTGAATAGCATCATCACCTGCAAATTCTAACTTCTTGACTGTTTTTCCTTTCTTAAGCTTCCTTCCTCCCTCATCTATGTCTTTAGCTTGGACTATGGGTGTTTCTTCAATATCAATAGCATGCAAGATGTATCTAAGTTGCCCTTAGCCACTGTTTGGCTCCTTGTAACCCTATTTTTGCCATGTTTACTAACTGTTTCATTTTTTTTTGCAGGTGTAACTTTTGGTGTATCAACCTTTTGGAAATGCTCTGTCTCCATAATCACTGGTTCTAACTAATCTGCCACTGATGGTAACATAATATCTCTAGGTTTGGGTACTCTTTTAGGAGTGACAACATCTAGTTCAAAACCACTAATGAATAGAAAAGATGACCAGTCTCTACATAATATCTTTAACTCCTCTAACACCAACAACTTGATCAAACCATGATGAAAGAGAGAGGTTTAATTTCCTTCTGTTTTAACCTGAACCTTATCTGAAATTTTAGCTAAGCTTCTGTATAAGTAAAAAGGCAAGTCAAGAGACCTCTTACCCACAAAATTCAGCAGAAGCCTAAGGTGATAGGAATAGACCATGTGAAATGTCCCTTCACATGTGAAGTAATTCTGAATGATCAACAAAAACTTTGAGTAGTTTTCCTTCATGTAGCTCCTTGGAATAACATTTGTGAGATCAATTTCACTATGCTCTGTATTGATAAATTATTTGTAGTCTTGCATGGTGAATTTGATGCCTTTAAACCATTCCCCTCCTCCCTTAGGGATTCCTGTTGCTGCTGCAATGGTTTCTGGTGTTATTGTGAGATTTAACATTCCCACCTTCGTAGCTAATCCAGTAAAATTGTTGGAAAACACCTTTGAAAACTGCAAATGACACCCTTGCAGCCTTTGGAAGAATTGCAAACACCCTATTCTTCTAAACACTTCCAATGCAATTGTGTCTTCATTTAACAAATTCATGTCCATGGGATCATATCTAAGGCAGTGTCCACCTTTGTTGGTCTTCTTCCTTGTAGCCATGGTGATTTAATACCTTCCGAGCCTCGCTTGATTAGTGACACCTGCAACTTTTGAAAATTCTAGAAACCAGTTTGGCTTGGTGAAACAACTCTCCAGAACTCAATAGCATGCAAAGATGAAGTGGAGAATGAAAAAATACTCAATTAGGTAATGTTTTAAAGTTTCTATGACAACTCATGCCTTAATCATGACTCATACTCAATTGGGTAATGTTTTAAAGTTTCTATGACAACTCATGCCTTAATCATGACTCATACTCAATTGGGAACTGTTTTAAAGTTTCTATGACAACTCATGCCTTACTCATGACTCATGCATGCTAAAAACAATAATGATGACCTCAAACATGACCTTTGTACCTTGATTTAACCCTAATTGACTCGAATGACATCCACCCTAACTCTTATAATCATGGACTGACACCTTGCACTGGATTTGACAAGATAGATATAAAAACCATTTTTTGTAGCGTGGCTAGTTCATTTTCTGATAGTTTCACTACGAAACTATTAGGTAGTTTCATAGAGAAAACTTCCATTTTACAGTGTAATACACTACGAAAAGAAGAAAAACTGGCTAAAGTGTCCTTTTTTGATTTAAAAGCTTGGGAGATGTAATTTGTTAGCAAATGATGACTAATGGGACATGATGTAATAGATGGAGGTGGGTTTTGAACCTTAGGATAGGTTAAAGATAGAAAAATTTAAATTTTCCTATACCAACTTGTGACAAATGAACTTTATGATCATGTAAAATAATGTTTCACTTTTTCTGAGTGATAACATATCAGTTTAGTGGGTTTGATATCCATTTCTTACTCTTGTATCTTTTCTGTCCACTTACCCCTTTTCCCTTCGCTATCACCTTGTACCAAAATATTTTCACAACAGTCGTGGGTACACAAGAAATGATGGTGGATTGTAAAATATACACTCGAAAAGCCTTCAAGGCTTTGACCAAGGCATATGCCTTTTTCTCCAATATTTTGTATTTCAAATTTTAATCTTTGAGCAATTGACTAAAGAACACAATAGGATGCTCATGCCCATTGTCATTTTTTTGCAACGACACTGCAGCTATTGAGTGAGGTGATGCGAAAGAAAAAATCAGGAAATGATTTATGTAATCAGGGTCAGCCAAGACTGGGGCCTTTGCAAAGCCTTATTTTATTATGACAAATGGTTCCCTGGATTTGGTAGTCCACATTACTTCGCTACCTTTCTTTAGCATCTCTGTGATGTTCCTGACGATCTCTGCATAATTGGGTATAAACCGCCTTAAGAAATTTATCCTTCCCAAAAATACTTTCACCTCCTTTTTATTTATCGGTAGTGGAATACTATTTATCACCTCCACCCATTGAGGATCGATCTTTACCCCTTATCTGGTTACTATGTGTCCCAATAATTTCCCTTCTTCAAGAGAAAATAGGGATTTATGAGGGTTGAGAGACAAACCATACATGCAGCACTTATCAAAGGTTTGTTTCAGGTGCTCAATGTTTTCAGTGTCTATCTTGGAGAAGATAGTGATATTGTCCAAGTATATAACCACGAACTTGTCTTGGTCCCCAATGAAAGCGATATCCATGATGCGCTAAAAGGTAGCACCAACGTTTATGAGGCCAAAGGGCATCTGAGCGTACATAAAAGTTCCTCATGGTGTGCTGAACATAGTTTTCTTCTGGTCCTTTGGGAGCACAAATAATTGGTTGTATCTCGAGAATCCGTTCATCATGGACATTCGGGAGTATCCCACTACCTTCTTTATGACGTGATCCATTTTGGGCAGGGGGTAATTGTCTTTGAGTGAAGCCCTATTCAAATTTTGAAAATCTACACAGAGCCTGATCTCACCATTTTTCTTTCTTACAGGTACCAGGTTTGCTACCCACTCTGAATACCTTAGGGGCACAATAATCTTTGCTTGCAACAACTTCCTGACTTCTTTCTCAATGACAGACAAATGGAGTGGATTTATTTTCCTTAACTTCTACTTATGTGGCTTAGCATCTTCTTTTAGAAGGATTTTATGATGTATAACATCCAAATCAAAAGTCTTCAGATCTTGATAGGACCAAGCGAAGAAATATTTGTAGGAATTGAATATATTCAGGTATTGCTGCTTATATTCTTCAGGAACTCACTTTGAAAACTTTATAAACTTCAGATCTTCATCTGTTTCGATATTTATATCTCTCACCAGATCATCAAGTACTAGCTTATGAGGATTCACTAGGATATATTTCTTGTCAAAGAGCCTCTCCAGGGGTATTAGACCCCTAGGATTAACGTTTCCCTACAGCTGAAGAACTCTGTGTCCAACAAGAGTTTCCTCCCACCTTGTCTTTGGTTCTTCAGCCTCTGCACCATCTCCCGGGTCTATTACTGAAATGGAGAATTATCCTACCATCTCCATGAAGTGTTTCATATGCTCCTCATTTCGAATACTTGCCAGTGTTTAACATTATCTGGAATGGATGGACGGTACTGCACCTCTATTTCATATCTCAGCAATGGATTCTGGGGGGGACAAAAATTACTAGCTGCCACAGCTAGTGATTCTTCCATCCACTTTCTGTCTCGAGGCATAAATTGGATATTGAATGCCAAGAAGAATTTTTGGAACAAATCCCACACCTCATTCCTGTAAGCCATGAGGTAAGGATTCTTTGCTTGGAATTTACTTCTTACTTGTTTCACCGCCAAATCTGAATCTCCAAACACTTTGAGGCTTTGGATGTTCATATTCCTTGCTGCTTGTAATCCTAAAAACAATGCTTCATATTCCGCTACATTATTTGTGGCTTCGAATTCCAGCTTGAAATAAAGAGGGATCAAGCAAACTTCAAGAGATATCAGCATAAAACCTACCTCGTTTCCTTCTCTTGAATAAGCTCCATCAAACTGTAAGGTCCAAATATTTTCTGCTTTCTCCTTCTTGAAGTCAACCCGCTTCAGAGGGAAAATTTTAGTTTCCTAGAGGAACATATCATCTTCTTCCAAAATTAGGCAAGAGAATTCACATTCTTTACCATATACCAGAGAGTTAGTTGAACCATCAGCTCATGTAACCATTTTCATGAACCTTGACTCCCTGTACAATCCCCTCTCTTCCCCACCGAAAATGAGAATAGTGGCGTAGCTTAAGTCAAGCTTTATTGATCCTCCGATTTTGGATCCCTAGGACCTGGATATCAACATACCAAATCTAGCCTGTATATTTGCTACTACTATATCCATCAACACACTCTTTGCAGAAATCTGTGCCAAGTTTACCACCAGATCCTTTATCATCCCCAAATATTTTACTCTCTTGGAGTCAAACAAATACATATCTTTATATTACCTTGTAATCTACAACCCAAGCTGCTCCATGACGGATAGTGGCAGGAGATTATGTGATGCCCCTGAGTCTAGCATGCTATTATGTAATAGTAAGGCATGTAATACCAGAGTCACATAGAACAAAGGTGTGGAAGAGTCTTTCTCTTCTACATGGGGTCTGAAAACAACCATGGGTCGTTCCTCTTAGAGATTGAGACTATCTAGTAAGGGAGTAGCACCAGGATGATGCATGAATTGGGACACTTGGGCTTTGTATGTCGACTGTTTCAATATGTCACTAAGGGGGACCATAATTTTGACCTTTTATAATTATTTTTGGAGGTTAAATATGACTATTCCTTTTTCAACTTGAGATGTTTCAATATGTTCCCTAGGTTGGTCGGTTGAATTCAGAGGTGGAGGGAAAGGCTTCTCAAAATTTGGAGGGTTGGACTCTTGAACAATGGATTTTGATGTGGTATCCTTTTGGTGACTTGTTTCTTCCAGTGGTTTCTTCCCCTTGTCTAAAGAAATAGGAGGGGTTTGGCTCTTTGACATTGACTCATAATTTTTCTCTTTCATCCACGTTCTTTTGCAAGAGGATCTAATGTCATATTTCTTATGAAGCTGATCTTGCATGAAATCTATGAACTGCTGGCAATAACTGTCAATGTCTTTGTCTTCTGGGGGAACCTCTTGTTCCTCCCCATCTTCTCGGAGAGTAAGATCACCTCCCTCGTCATCAGAATAAGCTAAAAATTGATTCTCCTGAGTGTCTATGATTTCTTCCATCTACCCTTCTACTTCTCCTTCCAGATACAGAGGGGGCTGTATGTCATCCTACTACTCCTTTCTATCACACTGAAACAACTATAGAGGAGGCTTTCGATACTGAGGATTAAAACCTCGATTAGGAACCATCTGATTTGATCGAGGAAGAGAGATCTTGGCTTCTAACTCGAGCTTAACTAGCTTATTAGAGATATTTTTGATTAACCTTCTCATTTCTTCTATTCTATACTCCTGTGACTCTCTCTCTTGATTCTAAGTGGTGGCTTCATCCTTATTCTTCTTTCTTATTTCTTGATATGATTTTCCCTTGAACTTTCCAATAGAGGTGAAATTTGCTTCTACCTCTAGAGCATCCGTCTGAATTTTATCCAGAGACACAGATTTTCTTTCTCTGAGGGAAAATCCAAATTCTGGTTCAAAGGCCCCAGTAAAAACTACCTTAGCGACAACTTGAGGAGGTTTTATCTTTGCGGGAAGATTATTATATAGCTTGTTGGACCTTTTAATAAACTCAGTGACGTCCTCATTATGTCTCTTCCTCAGGGAATTAAACTCTGTGAGGACATAAATGGTCTCTCTTCTCTCCCCACTTCTGAGTGAAGAGATCCTCCATTTCTTCCCAAGTATGAACATATTTTTTGGTTAATGAATTAAATCACTTCCAGGCCTCTCCATCCAGAGATTGGACGAAGAGCCTCAATAATACATCGAGATGTTCCAAATTCATGTTCTCAGCAAAGGCACATAAATTCTCAATGTGTCTCTGTGCTAGAGTGCTATATTCCCCTGTGATCCGAGGTAGAAGCTTCAAACAATCTTGTGGAATGTCATTTAGTAGCTGAGGAAGGGCCAATGGAGCATAATTGTTCAGGAGGAGGCTGAGCTAAATTATGGATCTGATTTTGATGCTGGAAGGTGTGAGGGATGATGGGTATTTGTTGAGTGAATGAGTTATTGACCTGTAAGTTATGGTGAGTCGTTGAGGCTTATTTTACCTCTTCGACCTCTATATCAGGGTGAAAAGAAGGGAAGGAAGAGTCGGCTGACTGTGCTTCATATTTTATGAATGGATTGGATAGGTAATAGGCATCAGGCGGGTATTCTAGTACTCAGGCTGTGGAGTCCTAACCATATATATTTTCTCTTTGAGACGAGGATGGTGAAGTTTTAAGAGAAAAAGGGGGTAAGTCAATCTAGCTAGGTACCCTTTCTTTCCAGACTCTTTTGAAGATGATTTTCTCAGGATTTGATGCAGAAGGGTTTTTTAACTGGGTGGTATTTGACTGGGTGTGTGGCCTGGTGAAAGCCAATATTACTGGTGATTTGAAATTGATTGCAGTGGAGTCGACAAGGTGAGGGTTATACAACTCCCAACTCTTCTTGCTCACCTGACTGAAGGGTGGAACTTATGTTGTATTCCAAGGAAAATATTTTTCTTATTCGGTCCCTGGCAATGATGCCAAAAAGATGTTGTAACTTCTAGAGAGGACCCTGAGTTGCTAATGACCAGTGCCTAGGACATCTTAAAATCAGAGGTTTTAAATGCATTCACTTAAGAACTCCTCTGAGAGTGTCTTTACAAAGAATTCATAGAACGACAATTCAAGAAAGATGAGGATTCTTTGTACTTAGCTCATGCAAGAAAATTATCGCTCAGAATGGTCTCAGAAGGTTGTATGTGTCTGCGATGCTTCAAATGGGCCAAGTAAGAAACCAATGAACATATCTTTGGATATAATGCGGTGATGTCTAGAATAATTTAGCAGAGGAATTCTGGAGAGATGGGCTTAATCGGTGTAAGAATCTAGTTCTCCGAGAATTTGGAGGAAAAGGTGGCAAGTCAGAGATGAGTGATTATAGAGTCTCACAGAGCACAAGATTAAGCCTGTATAATAGCTTAACACATGAGTGTCATCCTTCCTCAACGAGAACATTATATACAAATTCATGAGTTAAACAACTTACATCCAACGTCTTTCACACATGAATCATTGGAATAGCAAATAGTGAAATGGTAATTCTAAATAAACAAAATATAAACACATACATACTTCTCATTATTTCAATTGGAATCTAGTTGGAGACGAAGTCATATTATATTAACCTTCAAAAACAACTCTCCAGAATATGCATTTCAGAGCTCAAAAATAGCTTGTACATGTGCAATTACACAGTATGACCCCAGAAACTTCCACAAATTCAAAAAACCTTTCTTTCTGTATGAATTTCCTACATATAGAGTGTTAGTGTCAGTCTTTTTAACCTTCCTCCAATGATCAAACATGCTCTTAAAAAGTGATTTTAAGGTTTCAAGGTCAAATTTTGTCATTTCAGTGAGTCTTCAAGCAAAATTTGGTCACTAGGTATTAGGTCTAGGGTTTGCTTTTACTCCTGTCAAAGTTGTCCAAATGTCGGTCCACGTCACCATTCAGCTGAGTGAACCATCATTCAGAGGTTTTCATCATCATGTCAGGTTCCAATGGGTCATTTTACACCTTGTTCATGCTTCAGTTGTGCCTAGGTAAGGTTCATTTCCCTCTCCTAGGGTTTTGGAGGTAATTTATCTTGGATGGTCAAATCATCAGCAAAAATTGTATCCTGATGTTCATACACCTTCCCCTATCCTTAATGTACCTTATTAAACACTTCCCATCACTGAGATCCCCCAAATTCCTCATTTTCGCACAAACCCTAGTTTCTTGCTACAACTTAGCAATTTTCTAGGCTAGGCCTGTGTTTTTCCCTTTTGGACCCCTTCCCCTCACTCAATCTATGAAATTCCACTTTAACCTGCTTCCTAACATCCCTCCCTACTTCCAAAAATTTCCTAAAGAATTTAGAAGCCCCTTATCCCCTTCATTTCGCTTCATTTCGACAAATCCCTTGTTCCACACATCGGGATAGGTTTTACTCCAACGCTGTTTCCGAGAAATAAAATATTAATTTTGGAAAAATGAGAGAGGTTTTTGTCCAAAATATGCCAAGGAAGAAAAACCTCCTTCAATTTTTACACAGGTGTCATGGTTTTAGAGACATGTCAAAAATACAGTTGCCTCAGAAGAATTGATGCACCTCTGAAGTGACCTTGGGAAAATCAAGATTTCTCCTAGATTGGTTGGCAAAATGACTTTCTTGATGAGTAAAATGATAACTAGACAAAAATATATTTCCAATGAGCTATCATGAGCTCAATTTAGAGTTGAGGAAGACCTTCAAAAGTTGACTGCAACAACACTCTGCCTTGAGGCAGCCTCATTTTGCACATTTTGACCAGTCTTGGGAGATTTGATTTTTGATAGGGAAAATGAACTCCAAATTGAAAAATTCCACTTGTTTTGGAAATTAGACTCAATAATATTTCCAACTAGCTATCCCATGCCCAATTTGGACACCAGAAAAATCTCCAAAATCCTCCTGAAAAAAGGCGCTACGCATTGAGATGGCGCTACGCATTGGGCTAAAAAGCCTGAAATCCATTCAGATCTTCCACCAAAGCTCTCAAATTGCTAAATTATTCATTTCCAAAGTAAGTTAAAATCCCTCCATGACCAATGAATGAATTTATCTTGGTGCTTATGGTGATTTAATGAGAAAAAAATCAAAACCCTACCTCTTTACATTTCTTGCCAAAAGCAATTGCATAGGGTTTGCAAATTGCATGTTTCACTTCCAATTCAACTCCTAGCTATCTCTCACTTCCTCACTCCTTTATTCCTTCATTTTTCCCCTTTCAGCCACTCATTCCTTAATTCCAATATACCTAATCAACTAACCCTAAATCCCTAATCCCACTATCCCAAACCCTAGTCAAATATCCCCAAAACACTAATTGCCATCCCAAACCCTAGATGTCATCCCCTAAAACCTTTCCTTCCCTAAAATCATACGGCTAGCATCAAACCCTCCCCTCATCAGTCCCACTCATCCATGGCGCTCAAAAACATGAAGGCAAAACCGGCAAGCTGCCAAGAGGAGGAAAACCAAATTGACCACATTTGAGCAAGAAATTCAAAGCTGATCGCGAAACTTGGTTTGAAAGGGTCAATATTCATTTGGAGAAATATAACAAGGAAAATAACATATTGAGGCACATGAAGAACCATTATTGGGCGCGAAATCATGTTTGCAAGGCACGAATCAAGATCCTGAAGGCAAAGTTAAAGAGGGCATTAAAGCGTCGCAAAAGGCCTGATAGACTCCAAATTTTGGCCGAAGCTTCTTTGGCTCAGCATAGCGCTTGATGGTGGACATTCACCCCAAATTTCAAGAAATTTGGGAAACATTTTGTCAATTTTGAATTTTTTGGCCTTAACACAGTTTTTCCTGCCCGACGCGTAGCGCCACTTGGCGTGCGCTTATAATTGGCAGGTCCTCTCGAGGAAAAATTTGTATTTCTGGATTTTTCATCAAAATTTATGCATGCCTACCCATTACCTAAATATTTTGACAAGTTTTGTGTTGCCTGAAGGGTCAAAAACACCCTAAATTTAACCTTTCTGCCACTTTTTGGACACATAGGAAGCAGTGTTGGGAAAACTAATTTTTGGAGGGGAAAATGGCAACCAAATTTAGAAATTCCACTTGGGTTGGAAAGTAGACAGATAGAGCTTTCCAAAGAGCTATCCTGAACTCAATTTGGACTCTAGGAAGGCCCTCAAAATCGGCCTCAAAGTGGCGCGATGCATAGAGATTTCAGGCGCGGTGCATTGGGAATTTTGACTCAGTTTTCACTCAGCAACTCAGATTTTCCCCTAGTTTTGGCCAGTTTGAATTTTTTATCTCCAAATGTGAAACTCTTGATGTAAATTGATGTAATTTCATGACTTTGATGTAATTTTGGCACATTTTTACTCATCCAAGTAGATTCATTCACCAAAAAGTGAAATGTAACTGAATGAATCAGTTTCCTATCTTATAGAGGCAAGCTGTTCCACTACCTATTTTCCAGTTCTTAGTTTAGATCTTGTTAAAACAACTCCTAGAATGTTGAGCTCGACCCCTAGAGGCATGGGGATGAGTTATGCTTGTCTATATCTTTTAGTTTCTCAGTAATTAGCTGAGGTTGGACACTTTGGATTGCTTGGCACTTCATTGTACATTTCATCTCTGCAATTTTGGCAAAGGAATAGACCAGGGTTTGCAGCACTATTTGGGATCCATGTGGCTCTATGTTTTGATGGTGTGTATTTCTCTGTGATTGTAAGTTTTACTGATGTTTCATGTGTACCATTATCCTTCTTGTTTCTTCTTAAATTAAACAAACAAGTTATAAAGGTGGAATTCATTTTATTGCTTTGCTCTGCCTTGAGTTTTGTTTAATTTTCCATGTTTTCATCTGTTTGAAGAGGATTCTTGGAAGCCTCTTGCCCTCTTCATCTCCTCACCGGTCTGAGCTATTCAGTCATTCAATCCAAAGCATCAAAACAATTTCCTTCCTTGCCCCATTCAGAACTCTGCAAAAACTAGGCCTCATTCCCCATACCCAAAATCTGCCTTTCCCTTTGATCCAACAAAAACCTTCAAAATCAAATCCAACTCTCTTACATATATACCTAGCCTAAAATCAGCCTTTATTTAGTCATCTCAAGCCTCACTGATCAATTTTTCGCTGAGATTGAAAAGGAGAGAGCCCTCTCCCGATCTGGTAGGGCTAGCTACCAGGTTAAGCGTGGTTTGATGTTACCCTAGACTCTGCCTTCCTTCAGCCTGAGGTAGATTTAGGCTATAACATAGAGTTTATTCTACGAGTTCTTGGTTGGATATTACTTCTTGATACACTCATACATTCATCGTGATAAAAAAGATCATGATGAAAATTTGGAGCGTGCTATGAGAATCACCCCTATAATGGAAAATAACAACAACAAAGGTGAGATTGTGATTTCACCGACTAGACATCATGAATACAAAAGTAAACGAATTTTTTTTTGTAAGCCACGTGGGCTGGATCCTGAAACTTTTATCTGGGACGTTGCGAGGTAGCAGAAGGTCTTGAGGTACGTGGCTGCATCAGAGTGGAGGACAAACTGGAGTGATGGGATGACATAAGCATCCTCGGGTGTGAATTATATGCCACTAGTGGATGCACATGCTCTTAACACCTCTGCCACATGATTTCTAAGGGAAATGGCGTAGTGCTGAAGAGTTTGAACAATTATTTAGCTGAGATAATTCAGAATAATCCAGGTTGGCCGAGAAAATCTATTTAACCTTGGCCAGTAACAAAAATTCATTTCGGAGAGATGCCACCAAGGTTTCAGCCTTAAGTCGAGATGTCTTCTCCTGGGCTGAGTGATATTTACATTCAATTTCTACCATTATCTACTCATACCTTTCGCAGGGGAGAAGTGAACCTAATGTATCCCAACATGCTAGAAGTCCTACCTCCACAACTTTATTCCACTCGCTATAGAATGCTTCCACTCCTCTGGAAACTATCCCCAGAAAACCAGCTGCCTTTGCTTGAGAATCTTCCTTCTGTATCATTCTCATGATTTCCATCACCAACTCAAAACAATCAACCACTCTGTGCATTCCAAATTCCTCAGTGGGGAGTTCGTTGATGAACTGAATGTAACCCTACGCGATCAACACGTTCTCATTCCCATTTCTGCGACCTGCATCTAATTGTGCCTTGAAGTCGCAGACAATTCTATTCTTATCATTAGCCAAGGTGATGTATTCCCAACGATATTTTACCTCCTTTATTATTTCGCTCCAGATCATCTTCCTGGCCTCCACTAAGGACATGTTACCTTTAAGTTGAGCCTTCAAGTCCTTGACCGATTTATTTAGATCCTGGGACTCTCTGCGAGTCATCTCTATCTCCTTTTGTAAAGAGGATATCAAATTTTCCTTCTCATCCAAGACATTCTTCGCTTCTTATAAATATCTGCACATTTTTTGGGCTTCATCTTATGAGACCTTAAGCTCTATCAGATACTTTGTCAAGTGATTTGAGGGGTTTTGTAGGTCCTCGAGTATCAGGATCAAACAAACATGACTGTTTTGTGCCTGTTGCAACTCGACCACTCTCCTTTTGAGTTCTGTTATCTCATCGCCCTTCTGGAGAAGTATCTCCGAGAGGAATTCCTTCTCTTTTTCAACTTGGGCCAGTTTGGCTGTCTGAATTTGTTCTGAGCCAAGAATATTCAGCTTATGTTGTAACTCTTACACATCCAACTCTGTCTTTCTAAGAAAAGTCTACAGAACTATGTCATGGTCGGATCCCTTCCCATTTATCATTGCCTTATATTTGGCTAGTTGCTTTGAAATGGATTTAGAGTTTAGCCTTTCCATATTCAGGGTTGCTACCATCTTATCCAACCGATTCTAGGCTTTTTCCAAAGTGAGAGTGTGTTTTAATGCTTCATTATGCATCATTTCTCCAATTGATTTTTGGAGATTCAACTTGTTGGGTAATGGAATGGAAGCCAGATCGAGTATCATTTCCAGAGCCTTGTACTTAGAACCGGAGGGCAGGGGATGAGAGGTTGAGTGTTGTACTGCAACCACGAGCTGGTAATTTTCTACATTGAGAGCCGCCAAAAGCCTGGTGTGGTGTTTATCCACATATTGAGCTAGTTCCACCTTCAACCTTTCTTTGACCGACTGATTATTCTCTTCGATCTTTTCCCCTAGAGGCTAGTCCATTCCTGATCCAGTGTATCTTTCCAAGGGACCCTCCCTAGGGGTAACTATCTGTGAATACGCTGAAGGTGCCTATGAAGAAGCTGTGTCTAAAGAAACCCGAACCCCTGACTTATCATTACCTCGGTCTATATACTCAAGGACCACCTCGTCAGGTTTTTCCATGACCTGTTCTTCAAGTCCTTCCATCCTCTGATTTTTGTTGACATGGCCCTCCTCTTCCACTTCCATGAAATCCTGTACCATTCTGTAACTTTCTTGGTCCTGAGCCTCCTCCTTGTTTTGCGCACTATCCTCTGGAGCTGCCTTTTGAAATTAGGGAGTCGAACTCCATATCTGTATCCAAAGGCCATGAATCAAAGTTAGCTTTCCATTCAACTTGAGGTCTAGGCTCATGTTCATATGTCGAAGCTTAATACTCTTCCTTATTTGTGTAATTACTCCCTTAGGGTCATAATGCCATACATCTCTTTGCAGGAAGTTCATCTTATGAAGCAATCCCTCGGCTAGAGGGAGTGCATGCCTTGAGTTGATGGTGAACAACCCTACTACACTTGGGAGCTTTAAGATATAACCTTTCTTCGCAGCCACAAAATTATTTTGGTCTACACTCAGGACTTGCCTGATGAACTCGAGGGTGAAAATTATCATGGGCATGAAGGCTGGTAGATGGAAAGGAGAAATATCATAACCATAAACCCTTATTTCGACGTGATTCTCGAACAAATACTAGTCCACTACATAGTCTTTCTCACTGAACTAGAGAAATTCTTTATGTTCAGGAAAAATCCTTGGCGGAGGGATACCATGTATAATTTCATAGGCCTTGGACATGAAATATGTGATGAATTTTTTGTATCCCCTGCTTATGGGGTTTTTTCGAACTGAAAGGGTCCACTCAAATACAGATTTTGGCTCTTCCCCTTACTCAGAGAACTTGTCCAGGCCTAAGCGCTCTAACTTGTCTGCATGTGCGAACATGAAAAAATAGAACACCAAAGAATAGTACCTGAAACAACTTGAAGTTGATAGGCCTTGAAAATGATCCTAAATGACTGAGGCCAGAAAAGTAGGAATGTCAAGAAAAACACCAGGTTGCATCATGAGGTTAAGGAATCCTGGACAAGCGTTAGTTACCCAACCAACAATGTCTACCCCCAACATACCCAAAATGATTGCTAGGATAGGTTGGATGGTTTCGAGGAAGAGAGAAAGAGGGAATTTATCTGTGGATGGTAGAACAGACACATGAGACGTGGTAATTAGCTCTAGGAGGGACCTCTGTTTCTTGAGAGGGAGGTTCGAGAAATGACACATGAGGGTTACCTCAGTGAACTCGAGGAAATCATGGGAAGGAGGGTAACACAGGGTTTTCCTAATTAGCCGAGGGGTGATTTCGAGTATTTTAGTTCCTTCTACAGAAAGGAAGAAACCCTTCTGCTCAATATAAGCTTCAGCAAGCCAGGTTATGAACTTAGGAAAATGATGAACTGATGGGGAAATTTTGTAATAAAGGCCTGAGTCCACCACCCTAAGCAAATCCTCACGCCGCCATTTGTAACCCAAGAGCTCAAAGTGCATATTTTCCAAATTAAAAGGGTAAATGGGGTCGCAGAGATGGGCTTGGGAATCCATGAGTGGGTCAGGGTTGGAGTTGGTCTCGACCTCTCAGGCTTGCAGGGTCTCAGGGGTGGTATTCTTCATTTTATCAATCATAATTAGAGAAACACAACAAAATAAAACAACAAGGGACCGAAAAAATACCTGAGGTGATGAGAGGGACGTGAGGGAAGACCTGACATGCTTTGAATTTTACCCCGGTGCTTAGTTGGTAACAATACAAACGGTAAGAAAAAATAATGGCGGGGCATAAAACGCAGAGGGAAAGGGTCCTTTTAGATCAAGGAAGGGGACATAAACTAGAGGGCTGACGTAAGGAGGACGTCATCACGTGGACACGTGGCGCATGCAGATTGGCTATGGGAAATTGGGTAGGTGAGAGGCCACGTGCCTGACGCATGGTACTTGCTTCGTACCTTAGAATTTTACCTTACTGCATTTACCTTCACGCTATGCTGCGAGACCAATGGTCCCCACTTGAAATTTCAACGGGTCGAAGAGCCTGCAGCAGATTTGAATTACACCCCAGAGCCTCTATGATTGGTCAACCTACTTGTTGACGTCATCCATTCCAGTGGGTCGGCTCCTCCTTCCCCTTTCGGCTTGATTTCCGACAGAACCTCCTTTGCACGGTCCATTGAGCTGTGCTACCACCTTTCTAGCTTCGCGGTGACTGCACGGTGCTTTGTCGTGGGTTGCGTGGTGACTGCACGGTCCTTTTTGTGGGCTGCGCAGTCATTGACCCACATCACCAGTTGCGTGTAACTCCCCTTGCTGTCTTAGCTCTCTGATGGCCTTGTGCTTAGAGCTGTGTGAGATGATGCCTATGTGTGTGTGTTCACAGGTCAAAAAAACCCACTGCGATGGTAGCCACCACCAAGCTCCAAAAGGCGGAACCCGAAGATCTAGAGGAGGGAGAGCACCTCTTTCACTCACAGATGTGGGTGAAGGGATCGCCGCTACAATTAATTGTTGATAGAGGAAGACAAAAGAACCTCATTTCAGAAGATGTCATGAAGCAATTGGGCCTACCGACCACACCACACCCGCACCCGTACACCATCGGGTGGCTTCACGATGGATGAGATCTCCGCGTCATCCAACAATGTCACCTTCCCTATATCGTCAAGCCCTTCATGGATGAGGTATTGTGTGATATAGCTCCTCTTGAAGTTTTTGATGTATTATTAGGCCAACCATACTTGTGGAAGCGCCATGCCATGTATGAGTCTAGGCCTTACACTTTTATTATTTCTTTGGGTAATAAGTTATACAGGATACCAGAGGTAGCCCTGCCTACTGACATATCTTTGATCTTTGCTAAGAAATGCAATAATATCATCTCCCAAACCAGGAAATTTTTTTCCTTTCTGATTCACTCTCAAATTAAGGGGAATATTTTAGCCACATCCATGACCCACGTGAAGGGTTCGTCCACACAGCAGAAGCGAGTGGTTACAGTCATGGAAGAATACAGGGACATCTTCTCCTCACCCACAAGGGCACCCTTGCACTTTCAAGTCAAGCATTCGATCGATCTGACTCCCATAGCACCTCTACCCAATAGGTTGATATATCGCCAATCCTTTCCAGAAAATGAAGAGATCAAGCATATAATATAGGAGTTGCTGCAAAAAGGGTGCATCTGACCAAGTTCCTTGCCTTGTGGGAGCCCGATTGTACTTGTATAGAAGAAGGATGGGACCTGGAGGCTCTGCATTGATTATAGGCACTTAACAAAATCATTCTCTGGAATAGGTATCCAATACCAAGGATTGATAACCTTCTGGACCAACTCATGGGGGCAAAGTATTTCAGGAAGATCAATTTGAAGTCTGGTTATCACCAGGTTCCAATAGAGCCCATAGATGTATGGAAGACCACCTTCAAATCCAAGGAAGGCATTTTTGAATAGTTGGTTATGCCCTTCAGGTTGTCAAATACCCATTCTACTTTTATGAGGCTAATGGATGACATCTTGTAGCCCTTCACCAACTCATTCGTGGTTTTTTATCTAGACGACATCCTCATCTGCAGCAAGAGTTGGGAAGAACACCTGCAACATATTCAACAAGTCCTTCAAACCCTTCAACAACACAAATTGTGTGCTAAATTGGAGAAATGCACCTTTGGCATGAGCCAGGTCCAATATTTGGGTTACATTATAGATGAGCATGGCATGCATGTGGATCCGACTAAGATCCAAGTCATTTGGGATTGGCCAACCTCGAGCACTCTAACAGAGCTTCAAAATTTTTTGGGCCTTGCAAATTTTTTTCAGAGGTTCGTGTTGGGATTCTCCCATCTCACTTGGCATTTGAGTCAGATTACTAAGGGCGTGGCGTATGAAAAGTTTTCCTGGTCCAAATCCCAACATAAGGCGTTTGTTGAGTTGAAGCACCACCTCTACTTTGCACCGATACTCAAACTGCCAGACCTGCAGCAACCATTTGAAATTGAGATAGACACGTCTGACTATGCTATTGGTGTAGTCCTCACCCAACATGAGCATCTAGTGGCCTATTATAGTGAGACACTTTCTGATACAATTCAGAAGTACCCCACCTATGATAAAGAGATGTATTCCATCTTGAAGGCTTGCCGACAATGGATGCATTAAATTCTAGAGAAGGAGACGGTCATCCACATCGATCACTGACCTCTTCAGTTTATACTGAAACAAGGGAAGTTGCCATTAGAAGTGGTCTGCATATCTGTAGAAATTCTACTTGAATATTAAATACAGAAAAGGGTAGCATCAATCATGTTGTAGACTCCCTCAGTCGGCCCCTAGTTGCAACACTAACTACTGTTCTCAACTCTTGTGGCCACGAGACCTCTGGATGGCCAGAACTATACAAAAATTATTTAGAGTTCTCCTCCACATAACAGATGCTAGTAGATGGAAAGAAAGTTCCTGATTTCCACCTCCAGGATGCATTATTATGCTATTTGGGCCACCTTTGTGTTCCTTCAAGCGAGCATGCCAAGGTAATTTGGGTAGTGCACTACAGTAGGGTCTCAGGACACTTTGGTGTGGAGAAAACTGTGGTTGTACTACAAAAGTACTTTTATTGGCCAAAACTCCACCCAAATGTTGGAAAATATATCAGATCCTGCACTGTCTGCTCCATCAGCAAGCCAATCATCAAGAAGCAAGGCATGTACACTCCTCTTCCTACTCCAATCCAGCCTTAGGAATCCATCTCCATGGACTATATGTTTGGCCTCCCTTCTACCAAGCATTGTAATGACTGTGTATTTGTGGTCGTGGAAATTTTTTATAATATGGATATATTGGCACCCTGCAAGAAGAGCATCACGACATAGGACACTGCCAAACTCTTCTTTGAACAAGTATGGGTACATTTTGGAATCCTGCAAACCATTATATCAGATCAGGATAGTAGGTTACTAAGCACATTCTGGTCAAGCCTCTGGACACTATTGGGTACCAAGCTCACTAAGTCGACTGTATTCCATCCCTAGACTAATGGCTAGACAGAGGTCGTCAACATGATGATAGCGCACATACTCCGTATGTACAACTCTAAGCATCCACAGACTTTGGATTAGATCCTCCCCTATGTGCAACATAATTATAATAGAGCTCTCCATTTCTCTACTAGTCGCAGTCCCTTTCAAGGGAATCTAGGATTTCAACCATTGTGTCATATTGATGTTGCCATACCTCATGCGAATACACAAACAAAATCCACACATGTACTGTCTGAGGCTCATAATGAAACCAAATTTTTTGAACATATCCAACACATCTTCCAACAGGTTCATGACATCCTGGAGAAGTCTAATGCTAAGTACAAGCAGCGACATGAGGAACATCGGGAGCCACACAAGTTTAAGGTGAGCGACAAATTTTGGTTGCACTTTCAGATTTAACGCCTAACCGGATCTCATCAGAAGCTAAAAAAAATCTGATATGGGGGCCTTACAACATTATCAAGGCTATGGGAGACAACATTTTTGAGCTAAAAATCCCCCCATTCCTTAGCCTGCACCCAATGTTCAATGTGGACCGCCTTTGTCCATACTTTTCACCTTTACTGGACACATTAGACACTGCAAAACAACTCACATCAACATATCTAAACCCCAACTACATGGAAGATTCCAAAAATGATCAGATAATGGACATGTAGATCAAGAACACTCGCCAACAGAAGATCCAACTGCATCGGGTTGTTAAAGCTGGCCAGCTCTTGCACCAAGGAAAGTGGCTCACTAAGGACCAAGTTCAACAAAAGTTTCCTCATCTCATTGAGGAACTTAAGGTAATGGGGACCATTACTTCCTAAGGGGGGAGGATTGATCCATGTGAATATTGGTGGCCACCCACCTATTTCACTTGGACCCCCGCCATTGTTTCGTTTAGTTTTTTAGTTTCCTTAATTGTAGCACAATTTACTATTTTTGGAAGTTTTTCGGGTCCTGAACTTCTAGATCCATTTTGAGGCCCTAATGAAATTTTCTGGGAAAACTGGGGCCAACATGGGTCACTGATTGATGTTGGTCTCTCAAAATTTTTAGTCGGATAGATATTTATAATGAGGTATTGTGCGCATCAAACAAAGATTGTATGCCAAAATTACGTCCTCGAGAAGTTGATGTACCAATTTACCCAAACAGGGCCCACAATTTTGGCGCTTCATCTCCTAGGGTTAGGTTTTTAGATGTTTAGGGTTTTCCATTGTTTCTTTATAATAAATAGGCCTTCGAGCCTCATTGTAACATAGTTCAGAGGCATGTAGCCGCCACATCTCTTCTCAGAGATAAGCTACCATTTCCCGATCTAGTTTATATTCGTTCTGTCTATAAGCATATTTAAGTATTTGATATTAATGAAATGAATATATATTTTTGCTGCATCTCTGTGTCCATGTTTATATTTTTAATCCGTTTCATTCTTGCATAAATTCAGATTGCTAACATTCCCTATCACACACTCTTATTCTTTCATTTCCATGCATTTTGAACTAGTTCTCCGTTGTATTTCCATGACACCCCCTAACACTCCCTCACACACATTGACACACCCTAGCACTTGGAATATCTTGGTTGCATGTCGCCCTGACACTCTAACATTCCTTGGCACTACCTACCATACCTTGTTACTCCCTCCTTAATACACCTAGAACTTAATGACACTCCCTGTCACACACTCTTATACATTTATTTTTGTGCATTTGAAAGTAGTGCTATGTGAATTTGAAACTAGTGCTCCCTTGTGCTTCCTTGACACTCCCAAACACTCCCTGGCATGCACTGGCACACCCTGGAACCTGTCACATCTTGGCATGTTTCCCTAGGCTCAAGCATTCCTTAGCACTGTCTAGCATACCTTGTCACTCTCTCGTTAGCACACTTGGAACTCATTGACTCTTCCTATCAAAAACTCGTATTCATTCATTTCCATGCATTAATTTGACCTAGTTCTCCTTTGTGTTTCCCTGACACTCCCTAACACTTCCTAGCACATGTTGGCACACCCTGGAACCTGACACATCTTGGTCACATGTTTCACTTTCACTCTAGCATGCCTTAGCACTACCTATCATACCGTGTCACTCCATCCTTAGCACACATGAATCTCATTGAAACTCTCTATCACACACTCCTATTCATTCATTTCCATGAATTTTGACCTAGTGCTCCCTTGAGTTTCCCTAGCACTCACTAGCACTCCTGACATGATTCCCTAACAATCTAGAATTCCTTGGAACTGCCTAGAATACCTTGTCACTCCCTCCTTAACACACTTGGAACTTGCTAACACTCCCTATCATACACTCTTATTCATTTATTTCTATGCAATTAAAATTAGTGCTCCCTTGTGTTTCCCTGGAACTCCTTAACACTCCCTAGCATGTGTTGGCGCCACACCCTAGCATCTGACACATCTTGGCATTCTTCAGAACTTGGAATGTCTTGGCATGCCTAACATGCCTTGGAACTCTCTAGGATGTGTTAGCACTTCTTGGCATTCCCTAGAACACCTTGGAACTCCCTAGTTGTCATTGCTAGCCTTACTTTTTTTGCGACTAGGGAACCAAACCAAGTCATTGAAAAAATAGTGTTGTGCCTAGCCCAAAGTCTCCCTTTGACTAAAACTACTTTTACCAGCTCCTTATCACAATTTTAGTTTTGCCTCCTGCAAGTCCTATTCTAAAATTTTCCTAACATACTTTGTCCTTGGGACACCTAGAATTCACTGACACTCCCTGAGACACACTCTGATTTGTTCGTTTCCATGCATTTTGACCTAGTTCTCCCTTGTGATTCCCTGACACTCCCCAACACTCCTCGACATGAATTAACACTGTTTGAAATTTGTTAGCATGCCTTTTCATTCCTTGGCACACCATGACACTCCTTCAATATCATGCTATCACAACTACCCTTACTTTTTCTGGAACTTAAGAACCCGACCAAATCTTGCCTCGACTACAAAAACTTGACCGAGTTACAGTTACTACAACTAGACTATTCCTCATTCACTTAATAACTTCCTACAATTCATGTCGAATCTCAAATCATACAACTTAACACGTTACGAAGATAAGGCTCACATCAAACCGTGGTCGTAAAACAACTAAGCAACATATTTTACATCTTGACATTCCATATCTCTTGGCACATATAACAATCCCTTGGAACTATGTGGCACATGTTAGCATCCCCTGCATTCCTTGACATGATTTGGCACTCCCTAGCACATCCTAACACTACTTGACAATTAGCACACTTAGAACTCGCTAAAACTCACCGTCACACTCTTATTCATTCATTTCCATGCATTTGAAACTCGTGTTCCCTTGTGTTTCCCTAACACTTGGCCTTAACACACCCTAGAATGCATTGGCGCCACACCTTGACGCCTGGTACATCTTGTCATGCCTTAGCGCTTAGCATGTATTAGCATGCCAAACATGCCTTGGAACTATTTAGCATGTGTTATTGCTTCTTGGAATTCCCTGGAATACCTTGGAACTCCCTAGTTGTCATGCTCTCATAGACAAACTTACTTTTTTTTGCGACTTGGGAACCTAACCAAGTCATTGGAAAAACAATGTTGTTCCTAACCCAAAGTCTCCCTTTCTTTGAAATTTATTTGTCCATGCCTTATCACAACCATATACTTGCCTTATGCAAGTCCTATTCTGAACTTCTTCTAAAACTCTTCATCCTTGGGAGACCTAGAATTCATTGACAGTACTTGGCACACACTCTTATTCGTTCATTTCCAAGCATTTTGACCTAGTTCTCCCTTGTGTTCCCCTGACACTCTCTAACACTCCTCAACATGCATTGACACTATCCAACATGTGTTAACACACATTTTCATTCCTTGCCATGCCCTAAATATTCTTAGCTATCATGCCCTCACAACTACCCTTACTTTTTCTTAGATTTGGGAACCCAACCAAGTCCTGCCCCAACTACAACAACTTGACCAAGTTACAGTTAGTACAACTAGAATATGCATTGTTCACACTCATCTTATGCTACTCATGTCCAATCTCAACTCATCCAAATTAACAAGTTACCAAGTTAAGGCTCACATCCAACCATGACCATAAAACAACTAAGCAACATAGTTTACATATTGACATGCCATAACACCTGGCATGTCTAAAAATCCCTTGGCACTATGTGGTACATGTTAACATCCCCTACATTCCTTGGCATGATTTTAAACTCCCTAGCACACCCTAACACTCCATGACATGCCCTGGAACTGCTTAGCATATAACCTCGTCACTCCCTCCTTAGCACACTTGGAACTCACAAAGCCTCCCTATTATACACTCTCATATGTTAATTTACATGAATTTTGAACTAGTTCTCTCTTGTGTTTCCATGGCACTCCCTAACACTCCGTGACACACATTGGCACTCCCTAACACTCCATGTCACACACTCTTATTAATTCATTTCCACACATTTGAAACTAGCGCTCCATTGTGATTCCCTAGCAATCCATAACACTCTCTGGCATGCATTAGCACACCCTAGCACCTGACACATCTTGGCATGTTGCTGTGACCTCTATCATGCCTTAAAAATGCCTAACATACCTTGTCAATCGCTCCTTAGCACACTAGAACTCACTAACACTTCATGTCACAAACTCTTATTTATTCATTTTCATGCATTAATTTTACCTGGTGTTCCCTTGTGTTTCCCTGGTACTCCTTAACACTTCCTAGCACATGTTGGAACACCTTTGCACCTGGCACATCTTGGTCGCATGTCACCTTTGAACTCTAGCATGACTTAGCGATGCCTAGCATACCATGTCACTCTCTCCTTATCACACCTGTAACTCATTGACACTCCCTGTCACACACTCTTATTCATTAATTTGCATGCATTTTGACCTAGTGCTCCCTTATGTTTCCCTGGCGCTCCCTAACATTTCCTAACACATGTTGTCACACCCTGGCACCTCAAACATCTTGGATGCATGCCACCATGACTATCTAACATGACTTAGCACTGCCTAGCATACCATGTCACTCCCTCCTTAGCACACTTGGAAATCATAGACATTCATTTTCGCACACTCTTATTCATTCATTTCCATGCATTTTGACCTAGTGATCCCTTGTGTTTCCATGGCACTCCTCACAATCCTTAGCACACATTGACACACGTTGGCACCTGGAACATATTGGTATGCTTCCCTAGCACTCTAGCATGCCTTGAAACTACCTAGCATACCTTGTCACTCCCTCCTTAGAACAATTGGAACTTGCTGAGACTTAATTTCCATGCATTTGAAACTAGTGCTCGCTTGTGCTTCCCTGGCACTTGGCCCTCACATTCCCTAGCATGTGTTCACAACACATTGTGGAACTTGGCACATCTTGGCATGCCTATCATGCCTTGGAACTATCTAGCATGTGTTAGTACTTCCCGAAATTCCTTGGCACACCTTGGTACTCCATAAATGTCATGCCCTCATAGATAAACTTACTTTTTTTGCGACTTGGGAACCCAACTAAGTCATTAGCAAAACAATGTTGTGCCCAACTCGAAGTATCACTTTGTCTGAAACTAATTTGTCTAGGCCCTTATTGTAACCATAGGCTTGCCTCCTACAATTATTATTCTGACATTATCCTAACACTATTTATCCTTGAGACACTTGGAATTCGTTGACACTCCTTGGCACACACTTTTATTCGTTCATTCCCATGCATTTTGACCTAGTTCTCCCTCGTGATCTTCTGGCACTTCCTAACATTCCTCAACATGCATTGAAACTTTTCATCATGTGTTAGCATGCCTTTTCATTCCTTGGCATGCCCTGGCACTCCTTAGCTATCATGCCCTCCCAACTACCCTTATTGTTTTTGGGACTTGGGAACCCAGCCAAGTCTTGCCTTGACTACAACACCTTGACCAAGTTACAACTACTACAACTATATTGTGCCTGGTTCACGTAAGAACTAAATATAACTCATCTTAGACTACAATGAATATATTCTTGGACCATTACAATGTTTTATAGTAATACAATTCCCTTTACGAAACCCCCTTTTCTCTTCTGGGATAATTTTTCTTGAGTGAACTTTCAAATTGTTGCTAATGGTTTTTGTCAAGACCTTATATGAAATATTGCACAATGAAACTAAATGGCACATATCAAAACCAATGAGATCCATTTATTTCAATAATAGTGCAATAAAGGATGTGTTTATCACGTCATGTGTAGATGCCCCATTTATTATGATATTCAAGGAATGTTCTATTGTCTTTATCAATATTTGGATGGGTTGTTGTCTACATCATTTCAATACATATCTAGCTCTTTTTATGAGGGAGGTATTTAGATTTATTTATTACATAATTTAGATAAGAGTTGCATGGGTGGAGAAAAATAAATGAGAAAGAGTGTCCAAACTTACAAAAATAATTTTCATTTTTAAATTTATGACCATTCCACTCTTTCCATATATTTTGCTACTATGAATGTATTCTTGGACCATTAAAAATGTTTTATAGGATTATACTTCTTTGAAAATCCCATTTTCTCTTATGGGATAATTTTAATTGAGTGGAATTTTAAATGGTTGATAATGCTTTTTGTCAAGACCTTATATGAAATATTGCACAATGACACTGAATGGCACCTATCAAAACCAACGAGATTCATTTAGTTTGGGATTAGTGCAAGAAAGGATGTGTTGAGGGTATGGAAATGAAGAAGATATCTACTCAAAATTGGTTGATGCTATCTATAGAAGTGTCCCATGAAACCATTCGAGCTTCAACCCTTATATGGTTCCATGCTCTTTAATGCTTCCGATGGTTCTGCCTTGAAGATGGGACCAAAAAATTTTGGGTTTCCTCATTCAAGTGACTCTTGTAATGTCTTCCAAAAGTTCTATTGTTGGGTATGGATTTGTAAATGGATATTTATTGTAATTCCTTTTAAAGTTTAGGGAATCTAGGTCAAGAATATTTTTTAAATCCTTTGAAGGGGGCTTATGACCTAATGTCATAGGGTATATGGGGCCTAGAGGGATGGAAAAAAGATAAATTGATAGGGTAACCCCCAACAATCGTGATAAGGGGATTAGGAGCCCCATTATCACAACCCATAAGCACATGTTTTGAGTAGAGAAATTGTGTTGGATGGTACAACAAGGGATTTGGTAGGACTTTGGAGCATTTGTAGAAGTCCAAATACTCTAACACCACCTTACCCACAACAGAGACTTTGTTCTCATGTCCCTTTTTTTCCCGATACATGAGTTCTCCTCTTAATAGGGTATTAGTCTTTTGTTTTTCTCAGGGCTTGAATGATACCCTTTGTTTCTTATTCATTCAACATAGGGTCATCAAGCAAGTGGGCCTTTACTTGGTTTCCTTTTTCTCCATTAATTTCCTTTCCTTTGTGGCCCTTCCACTTTGCTAGGAAAACCAGCCATGCCTTCTTTGTTGATGTGTATTTACTTTCCTCAATGCAGTGGAATGATCCCTTGACACATTTTTTTTGAGAACATTACCAATAAGTATATGCCCCTTTTCCCGACATTCATTTACTTAAACACATTACATATTTTCCTTTTTCTAGCATGTGCTCAAAGGTTGAATTTCCCTGACTCTGTGATTGATTCATCCATTTTATGCATTTACTTGTTGAATGCTCACTAGACTTTCCTCTTAATTTGATCTTCAATCCATGAAATTTCTTTTTGTTTTACTATGATGAATTTTTGGGTCCTTCATTTAGCTTTTTGACCCTCTACCATGGCCTTCTTTAAACTAAAAAAAGCATCATGGGAGCTTCAATCAATGGTATACTTAGCCACTTCTCCTTTGAAAAACATGCATGTTCAACAATGATGGAGCTCATAAATTTTAATTAGACTACCTAAATTGCTTGTCAATGTTGCATTATATCTTAGATTGCTCTTCAATTTGTCGACCATAAGTCACCTACTTTTTGTTAAGCAATATCCATGAGAAATGAACTATTTTCTCATTAGGGTAATTAATTTCTACATCTCGTTGTCATCTTTTTCTTAGTGCTTGTGTTCCCCTTTCTTGGGAACCTAATATTCTACTTACTCTACAACCCATGCTTCCTCACCCACTAAGCACACACTTTGTGTACTTGGTGAGTAAGGGCACTAAACATATGACTTTTTCTTCATGCCTTATACTTACCACTTTTATATATTTTTCTTCCAACATTTTCTTGGGGCTCACACCTTTGTCTATGATTTACTTGAACCTAGGGGATTTCACCAAAAATATGGGGGAAAAGAACTCATTCATTTTGCTTTGTCATTAAGGATTTAAACATCACAAGAATTTGATACCACTCTAGGCTCCACAAACACTAACAAGTAAAAGGTCATTGGACATTACTTATTTTCGTGTTTTTTTTATTGGGGAAAATACTAATGGATAATGAATTTTGTTGAGATTGGGGCTTTAAAATGTAGGAGACAAATTCAAGAACTAACACATCATCCTATTAAATAAATAAATCAACAATGCTTATTTCATCTCTGCATTAGTGTGTAATATATTGCATGTAATGGAGTATCTCAACCACATCTTTCATCTTATTTTGAATTTCATTGCATAATGAAAAGTTAATTATAGTTAAGTACAATATCACTAAAAAAATAAATGTGCATTATCACGCAAATGGAATTAAAGAGAAGAAATTTTCCCAAATGTAGACCTAGTGAGAAAAGCGACTTTACTTGGTGATTGTGCTCAATGAAAATATGAATCATTGTGCTTTGTGAAGATTAAGGCAAAGGTATACACTTAGCATCGAGCATAAGAATCAGTAAAGAGTGTAGGAACATGCAAAGCAACAAGTAAGTGACTTCCCACTCTACAATGGAAAGATCCCGTTGATTCTAGGTCCAATTTCTTGATGTCCCTATGTTAGACCTTGAAGAATACATATGAGGTGTTTAGTTGGAGTTCCCCAAGCACAATTTACAAATATCAAGAAAATGAATAACCAAACCACCACATATAGGAGAATGGATTGCCATGCAATGGGAACAATAAACACATTGTATTTGATAATACTCTCACATAATGAAATAGAAGTAAGATATTCAATCCATTCATTCATCATAGGTTAGAATAACCTAGTCCACTGACAATTGAAAATAAATAATTATCCTATAGTTACACACATCAACCACAATACGGAAAAATTACTAAGAAAAAATTATAAATAAAATATGAATTAACCCAACACTAATCACATCATAGCATAATTACATGTTAAATGTCCACACTATTAATTTTTCTTCATTTTTTAACAACATTACAAACCATACCAAAATGACATTACATCATGGTTTTAGGAGGTCACATGAATTTATCTTCATTTCTAACAACACTAGAAACCATGCAAAAATGACATTACATAATTTTAATAGGTCACATAAAGGGGGCATCAAATTTGTGAGTTCATAAATGAACACAAAAAATTCCCATATAATACAAAAACCTTGTACCACAACAACTTTATTCAACCTGCAATTTGAACAACTTAATTTCACTTCCAAGTTGGGCCACTCGAAAGTTTTGAATAGTGAGATTCTACCAAAATATATCTCTTCCTACAATTTGTTGTACCTTAATAATCACTCTACAAACTTTCAATCAAGGTTGTTAGTCAATCTTATAGTTAAATTTGTTTAATTAAGATTGCAAGAGATTTGAAATCAAGGCCTTTGGTTGGAATCTTGTTTTCGTCTCTGGGAAGGAATTTCGAGGGAAAACCCAGATACGAGAGACTAGTCATCGAGTACATCATATCTGATCATTGTGAAGATGAGCATCATCAACATTCTCACGCGGGTGGATGCCATTTGCAACAATTATGAAAAGTACGACATTGACAAACAGAGGGAGAATTAGATCTCCGACAACTACACCTTCGTCAGGTTTTATACCATTGTCGAGTTTGACATCTAGGCTGCAGAGCAGGATAGTAAAACCTACATTTCCCTTGGCTTGATTTTTAAAATTCTAGGAAAAAATGTTAAAATTTTTTAATGTTCCCAATTTTAGCCTCAAGCTAAAATGGAACATTATAGTTAGCATATTTTTATTTTGTTAAATAAAATGGGTAAGGAGACACCTTAACCCATTTTGATGGAGAAATAACACTCCTTGTGTGAAAGGAGGGATAATAAAGCAGCTGGATTGAGCACCACATGGTGTGAACAGGATTGGATCAAGATTGATCTAGTCATTTTGACCAAGTCAACTAAAACTGTCTAGATACATTGCACCTACTTGGACAGTGCAGTTTTAGTGGAGGCTTCACTTGCTTGAGCTAGAAGCAAGTGTGAATGGAACCCATGGTGAGAAAGATTCCTTTGCTTTATAAGGAGGATATGGCAGCCCATTTTCATTATGCATTAGCTTTTCATTTTCGTTGGGTCTGCAAGACTTGCATCCCCGGGCTGTTTAGCAGGGTTTGTGGTGTTCTTCACCCAAGGGTGTTCCCGGTCGGGAATCCCTACCCCTTCCTCAAGGAAGGAGAGGGTTTGGAATTCATTTCCTCATTCCGACATTTGGCCAAGCTTATCTCTATAGCTACAACGTTATTTCTGCAGCAGATTAACGTTGTGTTGCTAGGAGCAGCAACAGAGGAACTTATAGAGCCATCCTTTGGCTTATTCTTCAGGGGATATCTTGCATATTCTTTGGAGGAGTAGATGAGGTGACTCTGGGGCTTCATTTCAGATATTTGGCATCAGGCCAATCACTCACCATCTCTCACAACACAGTCTTGGGCAGAAAATTCGTTATTTTCAGAGGCAGCTGCTGGGAGAGCCAATTGGGCTCATCAGGAGGATTGTTCTTGAGTAGAGGGATCAGCCTTCTACTGAAGAGAATTATCAGAGGATGGCATCAATATTTCAGATCTGCCATAGCCTCTTTGTATATTTTGATTCAGTTGCAGTGACAAGTCAGATTGTCACATTTGTACATTTTCTGGCATTTCTAGCAATCTCTACTAGATTGGCTAGAAATCTTGTATTGGAGCCCACTCTTCTATTCTTTGGAATTTATTTCTATATTTCAGTCATATTTCGTGTATTCATATCTATAGCAGCAACTACACTCATAGAGATAGCAACGTCACTGCTCTCCGGCATTTTATGCAGTTGCTGCATCTCTTGTATCTCATTGTTTACTCATTGGAGGTGGATTCTCATTGAATGAGGGGATTATTCCTCATCATATTTTTGTATGTTGTTGCTGATATATTAATGAATATGATGGATGTAATATTTTACATTTTGTGTTGCATTCAGATTTGCAGAGTTCATGGTTATGTTCATGTATTGCTGTAAGCTCTCTCATTGAGCATTTTCTGAGAAATCCATTTTGGGGAGATCTGTATAAGCCCTCTAGGCTTATTTATTTGAGCTCAAATTATGGAAGAGAAGTTTTTGGTGCTTTAATAAGGGGATCCAAGCCCCCTTTCTACTTATTTTCACACTGTCTTCCTTATACATCGTCCTTGAGGACAAGATTGCAAAAATTCCTGAAAAAGGAACATTACAGTGGTATCAGAGCATGATCTTTGGCTCAGCCTCTGGCTTCAAGCCAAAGTTCTGAATCCCTGAAGGAGGAAGATTTAAAAATCTATAGACAGAGTCTGCAGATGGCTAGGTAGCCTCTGGATCTCATCCTTTGTTCAAAGGTGACATATCCAGTAAATGCCCCTGCAGTCAATCTCTGGAATAGAATTTTGATATTCCTAAGAAGTGAACTTTACAGCTGTGCAGCCCAAGATAAAATGCCATTAGAAGGAGAAGCTCCTCATTTGGAAGAGGACATGTACAGAAAAAGCAACAAAAGAGGAATGACGGAAGAGGAGGTTTCCCTTCTTCTTTTCCAGACCCTGGAGGGTATCATTGAAGACCTTGAAGAGAAAGAAAGGGAAAATTAGAAAGATTTTCTGAGAGGATTTGTAGATGAAACAAGCCCTAGATATTATCATGATGGGTGTGAGCATTCAACCCCACATGTAGATCCACAACGCAGTTCCTTGTCCACTTGCACTGCCGAAAGGATGGAGAAAGGAGATGAGGCCATTAGAAGAGCAGCGCTACAACTCAAAGGTATGGCTCATGGTTTACGGTTTGGAAATTATATTTCATGCTATCATGCAAATGTAGAATCACATGATGAATTCAATAAAGGGTTGGTGAGAGAATTTGATGAATATCATTGTGAATCTCTTTGTAACAAAACATCAAACACTTTGCTTGCATTAGAGGAAACCATGAAACAAACTCTATTCCATATTTCTGAAAGGGATAACAATGTGTATGATGACTTGCTAAAGGAAATATCCCTATTATATGAAAGGCACTCTTCTATTTGTGATAACATGGAGATCCCTCTTTTAGAAGAAGACCAAAATCCATGGTCTCTCATTGAAGGGGAGACATACTCACATAGTGATGAAGAGAATGTGCATGATAGAATCCACAACGCTGTCATATTGGAGGAAGATCCATCACCACATGGAGATGAGAGGGGAGCCATTGCTTCCATGGGAGGAGTCCTTGTTTCTATGCAAGGGATTCCAAGTATTTTTACATGTGAGAACCATGGCACAATTCCGGAGTCATTTGCCGCAACTTGTGGGGATTGTGAGATGGAGGAGGAAGAGAAGGATCGACATCAAGGGTTGATACACCCTTATTTATTCCAGAGATTATTTTCACAAGAGAAGGAGACTGTACAACGCAGTGAAGAGAGGGAAAAGTCAGTCCTCTTATATATACATTCCACTTCTGATCTTGATGTCTCACTATATGGAGACATTCCACCGGGAAGGCCACCTGATCTAGCATTAATGAGGGGAATCTTGTCATACAGTTCACCACTCTTGGATTCCAGAGAGGTGAAGACTTTGGAGGAGTCCAGCACAACGCAGAGAGCTTGGGATAGACACAAGGAGGAGAGAGACACTCTCTCATTTTCAACATCACCCACTCTCATCAGTCATACTGCGGTGAAAAAGTTTGCTGTAGGGATGGAGGAATTCATCTTCTTGATGCAAGATGACTACTCCACATATTTGATGAGGAGGAGGGTACTTCCTTTGGGTAAGGACTCTTTCACGCATGGGAGTAGATGGAGGTTACTCATGCTTACATTGCCCAGGATCAGGAGATTCCTTGTGGATGACAGTTTCTTATGGGAGGCTAGCTTTCCAGGATCCCCATTACTATTTGAGCATGAGAAGCTGCATGATGGGCATGGAAGCATTTTGGAGGATGAATTTGGCATGGGGGATGTCAAAGTAGCAGGAAGTAGTGTGAGGGGAGCATCACATTGCATATCACCAGCACTGCCAATGAGAAGGATGGATCCAGGTTGGAGGACTCAACTTTTGGTTGAGTATTCCCAGGATCTTGGTGCATGCATGATTCTTGATGACCAGGAGGGAGATGACAGATACATGGAGAATGATGTGGTCATATATTGTTATGGAAGAATCTTCTTGGCTAGAGTTTCTGGTCTCAAGGAGAAGCTATTGCATGCAACATATGAGGACCTTCTAGCTATGCACTTTGATGCATATTTTACTTTGCTAGAGGAGTTCATTTGGGAGGGAATTCAACATGATGTATATTACTATATGGAAATATGCATAGCCTAGATTATTTTGGAAAGGTTGGCACGACCATTTCTATACTCATTTGAGGTGAGGGAGAGCGTTCAGATGAGCCATTTCAACTCAAGGACCAGAGTACATGGTGAAGAAGTTATATGCTTTTATTATGGTTTACCTTTATTTACTTTATATGAGCAGCTTGATGAGCTAAGGATGATCACATCTCCTTATGCTTCTTATTATGATGTACTTGTGACCCATTGCAGCAATGGGAGTGGCTATTTTTATGATGGTTTGTGGGGGAAGCCACATATTTCTCTGTGTGCATCATTGACACCAATTTGTATTTTCATGTTTTCATCTTATGAGATGTTTGTGGCAGAAAACAAGTGGTTGGGAAAGCGCTTGTTGTTTTTAGTTTTTATGTAGGCAGGAGGTTCACTGCGTTGGTCCCATGAGTATAGCAGTGACCCACTCTCTAGTTGTCTTATGACAAGTTGTTTTCATTTCATATTGCTTCCTTGTGTTGCTGATGATTGTACATTCAAAGGGAGCACTACTTGGAGAGTGTTGGAGGTATGGGGAAAACCCGTTGGGAGTATGATTCTCCCCATTATACATGCTTTATGTTTTAGGAGAAACAATGGGCACACCATGATTGCCATGTCACTACTTTTCTCTCCATGTAGGAGGAGTTATTGGGAGAGAATGCGTTATTGGAGAAGGCACTTCATGGATGTTTCATTTTGTGGGAAGGCTTGGGCCAATTGTAAAGGCCATGAAATTTCAGCCCAATATCAGAAACCTTCTCATACTTATCATAAATGGAGGGATAAACTACTTGGATGGAAAAATCTAAACTCTCCTTTCAGCCCCAACATATTGTATAGATCTGGGGTTGAGGACTGCTTTGTTGAGCTACTTGGGATAGCTCATTTCATATGGATGATTGCATGGGTGAAGGATTCACTCATTGGGAATAAGACTTCCCATGTTTTTCATCACTCCTACCTTGAGGAGGCCATTGAACCATAAGGAGATTTCCACTTGCACCTTCTATTATCTCATGATGTATTCTTTGGTTCTACATGCTTGGAGGGATACATGGAGGATAGATTTATTGCATAGCTTGATGAGATATGGTGGGGTCTATTGATGAGAAGGCCACAAGAGAATAAGGGGGAGAAAATTTTTTCTCTCTATGCAGTTTCTTGAGGACAAGCAACATGTGGGAGGGGAGGACTGTAATGTTCCCAATTTTAGCCTCAAGCTAAAATGGAACATTATAGTTAGCATATTTTTATTTTGTTAAATAAAATGGGTAAGGAGACACCTTAACCCCTTTTGATGGAGAAATAACACTCCTTGTGTGAGAGGAGGGATAATAAAGCAGCTGGATTGAGCACCACATGGTGTGAACAGGATTGGATCAAGATTGATCTAGTCATTTTGACCAAGTCAACTAAAACTATCTAGATACATTGCACCTACTTGGACAACGCAGTTTTAGTGGAGGCTTCACTTTCTTGAGCTAGAAGCAAGTGTGAATGGGACCCATGGTGAGAAAGGTTCCTTTGCTTTATAAGGAGGAGATGGCAACCCATTTTCATTATGCATTAGCTTATCATTTTTTTTGGGTCTGCAAGACTTGCATCCACGGGATGTTTAGCAGGGTTTGTGGTGTTCTTCACCCAAGGGTGTTCCCGGTCTAGAATCCCTACCTCTTCCTCAAGGAAGGAGAAGGTTTGGACTTCATTTCCTCATTCCGGAATTTGGCCAAGCTTATCTATGTAGCTACAACGTTATTTCTACAGTAGATTAACGTTGTGTTGCTGGGAGCAGCAACAGAGGAACTTATAGAGCCATCCTTTGGCTTATTCTTCAGGGGAGATCTTGCATATTATTTGGAGGAGTAGATGAGGTGACTCCGGGGCTTCATTTTAGATATTTGGCATCAAGCCAATCACTCACCATCTCTCATAGCACAGTCTTGGCAGAAACTGCGTTATTTTCAGAGGCAACTGCTTGGAGAGCCAATTGGGCTCATTGGGAGGATTGTTCTTGAGTAGAGGGATCAACCTTCTGCTAAAGAGAATTATCAGAGGATGGCATCAGTATTTCAGATCTACCATAGCCTCTTTGTATATTTTGATTCAGTTGCAGTGACAAGTCAGATTGTTACATTTGTACATTTTCTAGCATTTCTAGCAATCTCTCCTAGATTGGCTAGAAGTATTGTATTGGAGCCCACTCTTCTATTCTTGGGCATTTATTTCTATATTTCAGTCATATTTCATTTATTCATATCTATAGCAGCAACTACACTCCTTGAGATAGTGATGTCACTGCTCTCCGGCATTTTATGCAGTTGTTGCATCTCTTGTATCTCATTGTTTACTCATTGGAGGTGGATTCTCATTGAATGAGGGGATTATTCCTCATCATATTTCTGTATGTTTTTGCTGATATCTTAATGAATATGATGGCTATAATATATTACATTTTGTGTTGCATTCAGATTTGCATAGTTCATGGTTATGTTCATGTATATCTAGTTTCCAGACTGAGCATTTTCTCAGAACTACTGGGGGAGATTCCGTATAAGCCCCTCTAGGATTATTTATTTGAGCTCAACTTCTCGGAAGAGAAGTGTTTGGTGCTTAACCCCCTTTCTGCTTATTTTCACACTGTCTTCCTTATACAACGTCCTTGAGGACAATATTGCAGAAATTCATGAAAAAGGAACATTACACTAAGGAGGTGCAGGGTGCCAGGGTATGTCAATATGTGTCAGGAAGTGTCAAGGCAACAAAAGGAAGAACCAATAAGATGGTTAATGAGTTAGGGATTTATCTTTTTCAAAAGGGGCATGCTAGGCACACTAATAATAGCTCCCAATACATGCCAAGTGGCATTTTTTGCCAAGTGATAATGTATGTCAATGCATTCAACCAAGGTGTTACAGGGCATGCTAGGTACTACATGCACGCCAACACATGCTAGGAGAGTTTTATGTTGTGCTAGCGCATGTCACCATGTGCTTGGTTGTCAATGTCACGACAAGATGTTCTAGGAACAAAGATGTTCCAGGACATGTGAGGTGCTAATAAATTTTAGTGTGTGCCAAAGCATTAATTTAAGTTGTGCCCAGATTGTTGAGGAGTGTTAGGTATTTCTCATTAATAGAATTGACAGAGCTTGATTATGTATTAAATAATATATTTCCTACACACACTAGTGGAACTTTATCTAAAGATAATTTTCTAGATAATAAACTTAATAGATATGAATCATGTGTTGGCTCATAGGAAAACTCTATTCTACTAGTCATTAGTTGAGGGAAATGATACACACTAGTTACTTCTTAACAAATTGACTGACTCTAACCAGTATGGCCTTGGAAATATTATAAAAAATACTATACAATAATGGTCTTAATTCGTTATCTTTTGACAAAAAATATATTAACAGGCACATAACATCATCAAAAACTCATCGGAATGATCAATGACGACGAACATTTTTTGACCATCACCAAAAGTAACAAAAAGAGCACTGGTTAGGTTCATTAAAATTTCATCACTAGAAGTGTCACCAAAGAGAGAGTTAGTGATGGGAATTTAACGACCCTCACCAAAACTATCATTGAAAATGGATTTGGTGACAAACCTTAAATGACCATCACTATATACACTTACAATGACATTTTTTTAAGTACCATCACCATATGTGACATTGGTGACGGACCGTAAAGGTCCGTCACAAGCATTACCCTCACCAATGTCCTTTTTCTTGTAGTGCGGGCATGATTACATGTATGTCGTGGTTAATTGTTTCAGAAAAATGTGCATTCTTGTTCCACGAAAAAAGGAAGTGACTGTTGAACAGACTACAGAGATGTTCTTTCAACAAGTATGGGTTCATTTTGGATTACCTACTACCATCATTTCTGACTAAGACCCTCACTTTGTAGGAGTGTTTTGGTCCACTTTGTGGGGACTCATGGACACAAAGATAAAGAAGAGCACAACATTTCATCCATAGACTGATGGATAGACAAAAGTGGTGAACATGACAATGATACATATTCTTTGAGGTTACTGTAGCAAACAAATCTTTACCTTATGTGCAACATGCTTACAATCGAGCCTTACATTCTTCAACTAAGAAATTTCCATTTGAAACATGTTTTGGGTATCTACCAAAGTCACCAATGGATTTAATTTTTGGTGAAGAAGATAAAATGGATGGACACGAAGATACAAATAAATCAGTTATGTTTATTCAACGAATACAATAGATACATGAAGCAATGTAGGGTCAGCTAGAGAAGAGTCAAGCCAAGTACAAAATGCACCATGAAAAGCATCGAGTGGATCATAATTTTCAGGTTGGTGATCAGGTATGGTTGTATATCAGTAAATACAGGTTGAAAGCTGAAGGTAAGAAACTAAAATCCATCAGGTATGGTCCTTTCAAGATTGTGAAAAAGATTGGAAATAATGCATTCCGGTTAGATTTTCCTCCTTACATGTGTATTTATTCAATTGTAAATGTAGAAAATTTAATTTTATATGAATCTATGATGATCATTGATCCAGAGGAAGATACACAGATTCCTACTGTTGATGATTTGGCACTTGATTATATGAATGAGTTGCAGGAAGATACCATCTTGCACAGGAAGGTTCACACTTCAAGGCATAAAGATGTTGAATATCTTCAAGTGGGACTCAAGGGCATGAATCCTAGCAAGGTGAGTTAGATGGAGATCGGAAGAGTGAGGGAGTTGTACCCTCACCTAATATCTAGTTAAATAAAAAACAATTTGGTCCAAAATATTTCAGTTGGAGAGGATTGATCTAGGAGAACATTGCATTAGTTTAGATCAATAGGGAATTTGAGTATCATATTCAATTTCTCTAGTGTTCCGAATGAAAGAGGAAGTATTTGATTTATTCTATGGTGCAAAGAAATGGCAAGTGACTTCATGGTGTGGATATGTCATGGTAAAATGTGGTTAAACATATTCATGGTATGAAAACCTAAGTGAAAACCTATGGTGCTAAATATATCGTGAAAAACCTAAGTCATAAACATATGCTAAGACATAAGCACATGAAATTATGGCCCTAAACCATATGATAGTGCAAACCATATGTAAAAAAAATTCAAACTTAAATTTTCTGTGATAAACTAGGTAATACCCCCATATGTATCAGTCTAATTGGAAGAATCTAGACCACACAAAAGGAGTTGATCGTAGACATATGAACAGTCAGAATGTTAACACCCAACCGTCGGGAAGACCATTGTCAGGGTATTGTTTCGTCACATGGACAATCAATTGCCCGAAAACCACGAGACGTATCCTACCAGGTGGAAATCATAGTGTTGACAGCAGAAGCCTGTCACATGGATTAGCCACACCGTCAGAGCTTTTTGTCATTAGCTAGACCGTCAGGGTATATTTTTATTATCTGGTTTATTTTTGGTTTTTATGGTTATGTGTGGTATGATTAATTCAACCACCATGTAATGTTTTTCTAGGTGGTCTAATACCATTGCACTGAGGACCTTCATTTCATTAAATGTAAAACCACTTGCCAAGTATAGGCCTGAGAGTGCACTTGGCCTATAGTTATAAAAACTTAACCATTTTTCCACAGAGGATTAGAGAGTGTTTTGAAGGCTTGTATTCAGAATTATTTAAGAGAAAATCCTTTTTGTTTTCAGTGTATCTTAGTTGTTTGAATGCAGAATTGGGCACCGAGACAAGCATTATAAATCTAGGAGGGAGAGCTTTTCGTTGACAGAGAATAGAGTTGCCTGCAAGCACATTCAGTCTGGCGACTTTCTATGTAAATACTTCCTTGGATCATTCCTTAATAAAAAAAATTCTCATCTTGAAAGCAGACCTAGAGATGTAGTCCACCAAGGACGAACTCCATAAACAATGTTCTCTATATTCTATATCTTTTCTTTTCTGCAAATTCATGTTTAATTTTTCTTCTTAAGTTATGTATTAAGTCATAAAATCAATTTATTTCCTTCAGTCTTCCACACTAAGCGATCAAGTTAGCAATCAATTCACTATTGGAAAATATTTAGTTCTATTTTAGATATATTTCAGATCATTTGTAGGAGATTTTTTATGAGGATGATGTTGCATGGAAACCAACAATGCTGCCAACTAAGGTAGGAGTGGAAGACATAAATCTTGGCACTCCTAAAAAGCCAAAAATGGTCAAGATATCAAAATATTTGAGCCGAGAGATGAAAGGTAAATATGAGACACTCATGTCTTAGTTTGCTGATGATTTTTCATGGGAATATTCTTATCTGAAATTGTATGATAAGAGCATAATCCAACACACCATTCATTTAAAACCTGATCAGAAGCCTTTCCTCTAGAAACTTAGGAGCATGAATGCAAAGTTTCTACCCTCCATTCAAAAATAAGTGAATAGGTTGTATATTTTTGGTACTATAGTCCCTCTTCATTTTTCAAATTGGATGTCAAACTTAGTGCCAGTAAGAAAGAAAATGGTTGAGATTCACTTGTGTATTGATTTTCGTAATATATATAAAGTATCGCTGAAATATAGCTACCGACTTCCAAAGATGGATCATATTCTGCAAAGGATAGTTGGTTATTCCATAATTTCATTGTTGGATGGATATTTCGAGTATAATGATATTTTAGTTCATCCAAAGGATCAAGAGAAGGAAACCTTTACAAAATATTGGGGTAATTTATGTATGTTAATACGCCCTTTGGGTTGAAGAATGCAGGAGAAAATATTCAGTACGCAATGAATATCGCATTTTCCAATGAAAAGGATGTATTTTTGGTCATTTATCTTGATGAAATCACAATTTTTTCCAACATGGATGAAGATCCCTTATAACATTTTAAGATAGTTTTCCAGAAGTGCAAAAAATTTGGCATCTCGTTGAATCCAAAGAAGAGTTTGTTTACTATGGAAGAAGGGAAATTTCTTGGTCATATCATTTCTAAAGATGACATCTGGATAGATCCTTCAACGATTGAGGCAATTCAGAATTTGGACTATCCTAGAAGCAAGAAGGGAATCCAATCATTCAATGGTAAAATCAATTTCTTGAGAAGGTTTATTCCTAACCTTGCTGAACATTTAAGAGAAATTACTGATATGTTGAAGAAAGAAAGTGAGGTGAAATGGTCCAATGAGGCAAAGAAATCATTCGATCAAGTTAATTTGCATTGTCTTATGCACCTATCCTTATCATCCTAGATTATATACTTGATTTCATAATTTTATCCTTTGCTTTCAAACATGCTATAGTTGTTGTCCTTATGCAAAAGAAAGATCATAAAACAAAACAACCCATTGCCTTCTTCAATAGAACCATAAGAGATGCAGCCTTGAAGTACAATATCATTGAAAAATAGGCCTTAGAGCTAGTCAAAGAATTGAAGGACTTCCGAGTCTATATTCTTCATTATCATGTTCATGCATATGTTCCAAACACTGTTGTCAAAGATGTATTAACATAGAATAATCCCGAAGGTCTGCATGGCAAGTGGACAGATTCTATGTTGGAGTATGACTTAGAAATAAAAACTACAAAACTCATCAAAGGATAAGGCTTGGCTAAGCTTATGGCGGACTCAAATTCACATGCCTTGGACATAAATTTCATTGCTCCATTATATGTAGAATAGGAGGCCAATTCATTACCTCAAGTATCTGAAATATTTACTTCATCACCATGGTATGCTGATATTATTCATGTGTTGCAATATTTGAATCCTCCCCCCCCTCAGTTTTCCCAACAGTAAAGGTATATCTCTAAAGTTGAAGGCTCTTAAATATTTCATTCTTAACAATGTTTTATATTGGAAAGATCCAAACGGGGTTTTATTAAATTGTTTGGTAGAAGGTAAAGTTGAAAAAGTGATGAATGAATTTCATAAAGCTGATTTTGGTGGCCTTATTTTTTGGAATACTACAACAAACAAGATAGCGAGAGCTGTAATTTATTAGCCAAGTTTGTTTTCCGATGTTTACAAAACTGTCATGAGTTGTCATGTGTGTCAAGTTTTTCAGGGAAAGAGAAAGCTCTTACTGTTGTCCTTTAAACCAATTGCAGTTCAAGTATCCTTCCAGTAGTGGGGGCTTGATTTTACTACTGAGATTCACCCTCCATCATCAACTTAGAATAAGTGTATACACACTGCCATCGATTACTTCAAAAATTGGATCGAGGCCATCCCTACGAGGCAAGATACATACACCCTCATTATTCATTTTTTGGAGAGAAATATTTTGTCTCGCTTTGGCTACCCATAGAAACTTATCACTGACAATGTAGTTGCCTTTAAGTAAAAAAATATGATAGAATTTTTTGATAAATATCATATTAGACTCGGGCATTCTACAAAATATTATCCTCAAGGAAACGAGTTGGATGAATCGTCAAACAAATCATTCGTGGACATAATCAAGAAACTGTTGTAAGAGAACAAGAGAAATTGGCACAAAATTTAATAAATACCCTATGGGTAGACATCGTTAGCACAAAGAGATCAATCAACATGTCACCCTTCTATCTACTTTATGGTATAGACACGATGTTTACTACTTCTTTAGTAGTGTCCCTGATGAAAATTTTGCAAGAGATCAACAGTGAGCCAAATGACATCCAACGGAGAATCAGTCAAATGATTCATTTACAGTAGTCAAGGGAAGAAGTTTTCAATCACACTTCAAATCTTCAGAAGAAGATCAAGAATATCTATGACAAGAAAACCAAAGTCAACGATTTCAAATTAGGAGATGTTGTTCTTCGATGGCATGCCCCAAATGAAGACAAAGGAAAGCATGGTAAGTTTGATAACCTATGGAAAGGTCCTTACAATATTACAACATTCAGGGGAAATAAGGCATTTTTTTTATAAGATCTTGATGGATAGGAAATTCTGGGAGGACTGATGAATGGTTTGTTCCTCAAACACTATCTCACCTGACCTTGAATAAAAAGGTTCACTTTTATTGTAAATAACATTTTATTTTCTGTCAATGAATAAGGAAGTTTCCGCAGAAGTTTGAAGACTGAGGAGAAGGCTATGAGGCTTCTATGATCAGCTGATGTTCTCCTTTCTAAAATTTCAAAAATTCAAGTTAGTTTTCGAGTCAAAGTCATTTTCTATTTTAATTAGTCATTTTAGTTTATCAAGTTATTTCAATTTCTATTTTTGACTCCATTTCCCAATGGATGAGGCTACTTGGTCTACGATGTTCTTGACACCTACTAAAGGAGATGCCATCCCCATCCGAGGGTAATGTTAGTGTCTAATTGTTTCCTTCATCAAATACACTCTTTCAGTTTTATTTGGTAAAATTCCTTGGTCAAAATTTTATGTTTCCAAACCAATTCTGAAATAAATTTTGTTCAATGGATGTTTTCTAGGTCAGGTGATGCTCCCTCCACCCACTCATTGTCATCATAAAATTCAAGTTCATGTCATTTATCATCAATCTAGGGTCATTGATCAGATAACATACCCTCATCTAGGTCATGGTCTATGGCTACTTTTTTTTTGTCATCATAATGTCCAATCATGTCATAAAATAAAGGGAAATAAAAGTCATTTTCATTAGTCTCGTCACCTTCATTGGCAGTTAGCAAAGATAGGTAATAAAACAAAGGAAACTTGTCCTTTTTCAAGAAGTATGCTACATGGTCAAAGTTTTTCAAAAATATTTTTTTCTCAAAGTGCTTATCATTTCACTAAAGACGAAAGAAAAGTTTGTGAGTTATAAAGGGAAATGACGATTTTTGAGTTCATTTCATCCTTTGATTTTCAAAAGAGCTCCTCTCTCATGCTCACAAATCTCCACATCCATCCAAATATCGAAGACAACCACCAAAAACTGATCCAGATTGTTTCACTATACATTTCTGCTCTTCGCTACACTTTTACGGCATCCACGCTACGCTTCTAGCAGTTTGCTACATTTTTGGCATTCAAGCTTCAAGAAGCCATCATAAAGGTCAATTCATCATTTCATAGGTTTCAGATGCTTCCAAGCCAGTAAGTGAACATTCGTCACCTCTCATCCAGTTCAATTTCTTCAACAAAGGGTGGATTCCCTCTTCTAGGATTTTTCAACTACGTTTTTGGTTTCATTGATGTTTGGCTTGCTGCAGTAAGAAAAAACCTAGTTTCAAAACCTAATAACCTTCACAGATGACTCATACACCTTACCAAATCACTCCATATCATTGATACCTCTCATAACCCCCATTTTCATTCAAACCCTAATTCTCACTATGTTTTTGTAGAGAAACTAGGTAAACTCTACGTTTTAACATTTTCTCCCTCTTTCCCATACCCATTTCCAAATATTTCACTTGCACTGTGTTGCTAACTCATCATCCTATCTCCCCAATTTTTTAGGTATTTTTCCCTAACTCCAATCCCTCTCATCTCATTCCCTAAACCCACTATATCATTATCCCACGTTTTCCTAACTTTCACCTTCCCTTTCCATCACATCAAGTTAGGGTTTTGTTTTGCTGACAAACATCATGGAAGGTGAGAAGAGAAAGTATAATAAGGGAGTTAATCATTCCATATTTCAGCCATCTAATTTGTAGGAGATCAATGCTTCTCCCTATGTTAAGAAATCCTTTGAAGACACTGGTTGTTTAACGTTTTGTGAAAGAATCCAAAAGGTAGGATGTCATGCTCAATTGACAAGCCTTTTCACCACCAGATTTATGAGAGATAAGGATAGCATAGCAGGGTTTGAATTCACTTTATTATCATATACCATCACCTCGACAACAAGTATCCCAAACCATGGAGAAATATTGTTCAAAGGGATGGATTTGGACATCGAGAAATATAATTTTCTTAAAACCACATTACAAAGATGATCTTGAAAATATCTTTCCCTTCGGGAATTTAATTGACAAGCATGCTCCTTTGATGGAGGTGATCATGAAATATTTTACATGTAAAGGGAGGTTCTCAAGATTATACTAGCACCACATAAGGCTATTGATGCATTTGAATGCCACCAAGCCACTCAATTTCCCTTATTATCTATAGTTTTAGGAGTATGGTCAAAATGATTGAAAAAGTTCAAAGTAAAGGCAAGGATCACCAAGCTAGTTTGTTCCACCATGGTTTGGTCAAGGCTATAGTCTTACATTAGCTCTCACAACTCAATATGTCGTGGGAAACATTCATGAAGTTAGTTTCTTCTATGCCCACTACTATTCCACCTGTCATTCAAATCATACCATCAACATCATCAAAGCCACAGAAGGTTAGCTCTTCAAACGGACCAACAGAGGTTTAGAAGACACCAAGGGCTAAAGTCACTCAAACTTATGAGAAGGGTAAAATATTGTTATTTTCTCCTATGATCACTAAAGGTGTACTTTCACCTCAACCTACAGTTGAGCAAGTACTAGGAGAGATAATCAAGTAGCCATGTATGCATGAGAGCAAGTTACCCTTGCAACAACACAAGGAGAAAGCACATATGGAGGTTGAAATGACAAAGCGGATGGAAAAAAAGTAAGATGAGGAGATAATAAGGGACAAGGAAGGAGATATAGAAGAGCTCATCGACAACCTCTCAAGGGAAAATTTCATGATAACATTCCTACAACAAGAAAACATGAAATTGAAGGTGAAACAATTGCTCCTAAGCAAACCAAAGGCATATATTGAGGCAAAGAATGGCAAGGGAAAAGAGGTGATAAATTTTGATCAGTTTGAATACAAAGAGGCTCAGATAAATCCAAGGAGGCCAAGAATAAGAGGATTAACGAGGCAAAAAGAACAAGAAATAGTGTTATCTCCTCCATTAGGTCACCAAAGTTTTGATGATTTGTTTGCTGTTGAGATTGAGAGAGACAAAGAGTTCTGGCTTGATAGGGTGAATGAGCATCTAGAGAAGCTCTTGAGGAAGGTATAAATAAACAAAAACCTCAAGAGGCACATGGTCAGACACTACTTCACCAGGAACCAAATTGCCAAAATCATGGTTAACAATTTGAAGAAAAAACTTAAAGAAACCCTAATTAAGCTAAAGAAGAAGCAAAACTTGGATTTGTTGGTTGAGGCATCCCTGGTTATCTATATCATCATTCAAGAATGCTATAGATCAAAATTGAACAAGTTTTGAGAATTTTTGGTATTTTTTGTGATTTTGCGAAATTTTTGGCAATTTCATTCTTGCAGAAGCGTAGGGTGGCCACATTATGCTTTTTCTCAGAGAGTCCAATGGAGGTCAGGTATACATGGTTATATTGATTTTTATGAGTATATTCCAAATTTTTTTTGGTTTTTCATGAAACCTCCTAAATTTGAAGAAAAACTTTAAAAAAACCTCAATTTTCATGTTTCTGTCACTGTTTTTTAGCCCATGATATTTTTTTGGAGTAGCCTTGGGAAAATAAGGTTTTGAGGGTCTTACAGGTGGTATTTTGCAAGTTTTAAGGTTGGGTTGGATATAGGACATCCAGGGATACCTTTCCCAAACTTCAAATCGGCAAAAAGATGCCTAAAAGACACCTAAAAATGTCCTCCAAGTGCATGCTACGCTTCTATCAAAACACGCTACACTTTTGCCATGCACGCTATGCTTTTGTGTAGGAGGCTTTACGGATAGGTGTGAGTCACACGTGGTCAAACATTCGAGGTAACAACTATCTCAGGAGCTGTTTTATGGATAAGGAAGTTTATTTATGCCCCTCATTATTGACGAATCTTGTAATTACTCAAGGAGACAAAGACTCTTAGTTGTTAGCTAAATTAGAGGGGATTGTTTCTAACTTCCCTAAAAACTAGGAAATGACTCATATGGTGCATTTATGAGTTGTTTTGGATCAGCTTTCGACCCATTGAGGTGGAAGTCTCTCTATTTCTATATGTACTCCAACTCAAGTCATTTTAGAGGTTGGATAATTGATATTGTAGTGTGGAACTTATGTACATCTTTTTAAAGTGAAATCAAATACATGTTGTAACTATAATTTTGGGACTCCAGCAGTATGCTTATTAGATTTTTTTTTTCTCAATAACACCATCAAATTGAATTTTTTATTCTTTTCATGCCATCACATGTATGCTTCTATATGATAATCTTATGAGTCTATAAGAATAATTCTTACTTTTGTGCTTTGTTTTATAATATTTTCATAAATTTTTTCTACTACCTCTGATGAATGAACTCATGTAATATTATCATTTTGATTCTATATTTTTCAATCCCTATACCACAATGACAATTTAATTGTGTTTCTAAGTATACCTACCTAGCCTCATTTTCATTTTTGTTGTTGTTCATTTGAAATCTAACCTTGAAAACCTATACCTTGTTCCTAGACTCACTTCCTATCCAACAAAATTCAAAACAAAATCCTAATCAAAATCACTAAGCTTATATCTAACCTAAGATATTTTCCTTTCCGGTCACCTCATTCATTGTGAAATTGACATCGAGAGAGCCCTCTCTGGTTTGGTAGTGCTAACTACCAAATCCAAATATTGGTTTGAGGTTGCCTTGGAAAATAGAGATAGTGATAACATAATCCATAGTAGAGAGTATCAAATTGTTTAATAGCTCTAATATTCGACTATAGGAAACATTTTCAGCAATAAATCTCAAAAAATAGTAATATAATGAGGAAATTGTACAACACAAAAATTGAACGACATATTTGAATAAAGCATGGAAAGGATGGAATATGAACTTCCCTAAACTTCACAAACTTCACATCTCTTTCTTTAAGTTCTATAATCAAATATTCTAGAAGCTATTCGGAATGTCAATGACATGAATCCCAAGCTATTCTTCCACCTACAAATCCCAAGCTATTCTTCCATCTACAACAACAGAGCCTTATAGATCTTATACGTGAAGTAAATGTAGAAGAAGCTCTTGAACTTCCAAAAAATGAAGTGGCGCCAAGAGGGAAAGAAAATCCTGATTTTTTGGAAGAGTTGAAACGTTCACTTTCTCTATTGGATTTTGATAATCCATCTAATTATCATGTCCAAGATCTTTACTCCCTTTCACAATGCCAGAAAACTGCTGCCGAACTGAATGCTGCCACTTAAAAATGATCTTAAGCTTGTGCATGTGTTGAAATTTTTAGTGTGGGTTGAAAAGTAACCTTTTAAAGGAGTTGTCTATCCATATATTGCAGAATTTAGAAATGCACATTAGAAGATAAGTCTACTTTACGAAGAATAAATGTCTTGGTAGAGATTCAGTGGATAAAAATTTACGTCAGAAAGTTTCGTTCTTCTAATGGTCAAGTATATACAATCGAGATTATCAAAAGAGATCAGGCGCTGTCGACGGCTTGCACCCTGGACATGGTTCACATCGCTTCCCTCATACACGGCGACCTTCCATGCATGGAAAATGACCCCTTCGGACAGTGAACACTATCAAAACAACATCACTTAGCTCAAGCCATACTATGTCAAGGGCCAAACCTCCTTCTTGTGGGTAGTCGAAAAGCTAAGATTTGTACCTAATCGTGTGTTCACCTTCTCATCTCCGTGGGAAATGCTGAGACCCGAACTGTTGAATGGAGCGATGATTAAAAATTCAATAGCCTATTACAGTTCGGGCATTTTCTACCTTCTATTTCAACTTCAGAGTACTTTGATTGCTCCTTTGTGAGTTATTGTTCAGAGGGTGACTTTGATGAGAGCTTGAAAATACCGCAGGAAGCTAAAACCACTATCTTACTTCGACCACTGATCGGATAACCTTATTCGCATAACCTTAGAGAGGATGCACACAACCTTGTTTGGACCTGAAAATTATTTTCTAGTCCAAATACGATCTCCAACACCATCGACTTTGAGTTACGTTATGACTTTTTCAACTAGAACTCAGGGTCTTTTCTAGTAATTCGGTATCCATCAACTGCGCCAGGATAGCCCTTCACCGAATTAGAATAGAGGTAATGTATGATAATGGTAACGTATGACAAAGTCATTTTAAGGTATGGAAGAGGTAATATATGATAGATTCATTTTAAGGTATGAAGGATGTAATGTATGACCGAGAGAGAGTATGCATTACATACCAAGCGGAGAGTGGTATAACGTGTGGGGTATGCGTTTCACTGTGCCAGTGGGTTGGACGTAACCAGTAGGTTCGTAAGCAGTAAGCGGTATGGTCCAGGAGTGTAATGCCACTGGTATGGTGATATGTATGACAAAGCCACGAATCCAGGAGCAAAGGTGTATGACAGAGCTAGTTGAATCGACGTGAGACGAACACGCAGCAGTCTAGTGGTATTATTATGAGGAGTTGTCTAAAGAGACAAAGGAATTGCCAGGATGGCTAAAATTGGCCGGGATTCGGGTCAAAAAAATTGAGAAATCCTACCATAATATTAAAAATCTTTAGGGAACCCAAAATATTAAAATTTAATAGTTATAAAGTGGATTTACAAAAATCCTTGCCAGATTTTCTTAAAATCTTATTGGAATTTTCATGATTTCCAGAGCGAAAAAGCAATCTAGTTAGACTACGGCATTATTATCATGGGGATTGATAATAGTCCCAAAATTTCGGGGTTATAATATAGTCACTATACCGAGGAGGACATATGACAGAGGTATGGTGAGAGAATCCACACTCACGAAAACACCGAAACCAGGATACAGTTGAAAACCACAAAAAAAGTGGGGAAGTATGAGGAGAAACCGAGAGAGGTGGCATAGTTTTATAACTCTTGTAGTTATTAAACTATTTGCTATGATTTAATTGGTGTGGTTTGGTATTAACACAGAGATAATGTTAAACCAGAGATGTATGAGCCTCAAGATAGAACATTGGCAGGAATAGACTTGTGGCTCTCACACAATTAAAAAGGCTAGGAAGTAACTTTTTTTGATACCATGTCAAACACACACATGGAATAGACTAAATAGGAAATATAAGCATGATATGGGCTTATTATTAGTAATAATATACATTTATATTACATTGATGTGACTCTTGGATTCCATATTCCAAGGTCTCTTGGACTTCCTTTGACTATCCATTTCCCACACCTTAACCCTTAAGAGATTAGGTTTCCATCATCATTTGTAAATGAAGATACGAGTCACCATATTACACCATTATCAAATTCTTATTAAGCCTTTGGGAAACACTTTTTGCCCATTTTTGACATTGAAAAGTGTAATTTTCTATGTTTTTTAAACTTCAACTCCACGAAACTCATATTTTCAATGCAAATTACATTTTGACATAAAAACGAGATTTGTAAAGAACTGTCTTACCTCCATACTCATATTTAAAAATATATATATATTTACACATCTAAGTTGAAATAATTGTATGAATCACACTCAGAACTTGAAGTTGTTTAATTGATGATTAAACTATTATGTCTTGAATTTAAAAATGATGACCCTCTTGCTTTAGCATCATAAGTAAGATCTATCATGCATGACATTAAAAAAAATGGTGTTGAAATAGACATACCTCTCTTATATTATGTTAAGGCATTATATCCCACTTACTCACATTATCTTGAGTCATTTCAAGCAAGTGGAAACCTCAAGGAGATTACCTTTGACTCCCTTGAGAAGAAGTTTGCAGAGAGAGAAAATGATTTTGGGGAGAAGAAAAATCCTCAGTTTTTTGAATAAGGTGTATGTCTTGCAAATAGAGAGAATAATTATGCTCAATATTCTTATAGAGGAAGAGGTTGTCTAAGACGAAGATGAAGAAGGAATTTGAGGGATAGGGGGGTAGACAATTTCAAGGAGAAAAGTCTGATCTTCATGGAACATGGTGCAATATATATGGACATGATGCATCCACATGTAAGATGCCTTGGGAAAAAATTTAGCAAGAAATAAATTAAGCCAAATGTAAAAATCATGACAAAGAGAAAGGTAAAGCACCTAAATCCACTCATTATGTTGTGGCACACTGTAAGATTGGACTAACTGAAGACTTGTTTAGTGCTTCACTTGCTTCTTTAGAAAATGAATGGTTTCTTGATTCAAGATAAACATGCCACATGACTTTTAGAAAATATTTTTTTGAAAAAATTACTGACAAGGTTGATGGAAAAATATTCTTTGCAGACAAGTCAAAACTCAAGCCATCGAGGCTTGGCACAATTGGGTTTAAACTGTCTGGTCTTCCATACTTTATTATACATGAGGTTCTATACCTCTAAGCGTTGATGAGAAACTTTTTTTCTTTGGTCCACATCCACCAACAAGGACACTCCATTCATATGTTTTATGGAAAGGTTGAGGTCATAAGAGCATCAGAACGCTCACTTGTCGTGATGGGGATAAAAGAATAAAGACTTGTAAAGATGCGAGGTACATCTCCTCGTGAACAAAACTTTTCATTTAATTCTCACAATGATGAAGGTACATTTCCATCAATTATTTTATGGCAAGATATATTTGGACACTTGAACTATGACAACCTTCGATTGTTGAAGAAAAATGGTGTTACTGGTTTTCCTACAATTCCTAGGAAACCTAAGAAATGTGATGCTTCTATTATAGGAAAGCATAGAAAACAACCTTTTCATGATTCACATTCCAGAGCACATAGAAAAATTGAACTCATTCATTCATATTTATGTGGCCCCATGCATGTTCCTGCTACAAATGTCAATAAATATATGATGACATTTATTGATGACTACACCAGAATGTGTTGGTTGTACTTATTAAAGAACAAATCTGATGGTTTTAAAACATTCAATAACTATCATGTATGGATTGAAAATGATGCATAAACTCATATTTCCTATATCTGCACTGATAATGAAAAATAATCCACTTCAAATTAATTTGAAAACTATCTTTTCCAATATAGGATCAAACATAAAACAATCATGCCTTAAAATCCCCAACATAATTTAGTAGCTGAAATAATGTACATGAAAATTTTAAATATGGTATATTCCATGATGTTTTTCAAGACTGTAAAATTGATGTTTTTGGTTGATGCAGTTCTATGTGTTGTGTATATAAATAATATGTGTCATTCTATTGCAATTAGAAACAAGACTCATTATGAAATGTGGCATGGCCACATTCCTTCGATAAAGCATCTGAGGGTCTTTGGTTCCACTTGTTATGCCTTGATACCTAGGGAACAAATAAACAAACTTGGTGCAAGGAGTTGAAATTGTATCTTCTTGGGGTATTCAAATACATCCAAATCATATCCTCTCTATGATGAAGTTAATAAGAAGTTTGTAGTATCTATAGATGTTATATTTATTGAATCTTCCAAGACTGACAATGTTGTTGAGTGACAACTTAATCACATGGTTAGATTCGGGCATGAAAAGTCATTTCAAGAATTTGATAATCATATTCCACATCTTGAAGGGTGGACTCCTATACTAGATCAATGTGTGGAATGTTCTTCTGAAGCACTCTCTCCCCCACATTAATCTCCAACCATGGATGACACTTTGAGTGATGTGATTCACATAATTGGGAGACTAAGTCTTGCTTCCACCCCAACTCAGTCGAATAAGTAGCTTGGGCCATCTCAGAAAGGTCCTCCAAAATTGCTGACAAAGACACTTGAAAATTTCCATCCTAATGAGGTTGGAAATATAGGAATAAGAATTTCCAATAGGAAAAATGGAGATGATGTAGATGATTCTAATTCACATGTTGATATGGATGTTTCTTATAATTGTGAATAGAATTTGTCTATAGATTTTGAACCAAATTCCTTCAAAGAAGATAATTCTCATGATGAATGGAATGGAGCGATGCAAAAGGAATATGATGCCTTGATAAAGAATGGAAACTAGAAGTTGGTTGATCCTCCATTGGGAACCAAACCTATTGGCTAAAAGTTGGTCTATCAGAACAAATAGAAAGTTGATGGATCACTTGACAAGCACAAATCTAGGCTTGTGGAAAAAGGTTTTGCACAAAAATAATGGGTCGATTATGAGGATATTTTTTTCCCCACAACAAAATGGGCTACCATCCATACACTCTTTTCCTTGGCAGCTCAAAACAGTTGGAAAGCCCATCAGATGGATGTAAAAATTGATTTTTTTACTGGAGACCTAAAGGAGATTTTTTTTTTTATGTTTGAGCGAGGAGGACTTGTTGTGAAGGGCCAAGAAGGAAAACTATGAAAGCTTGTAAAATGCTTGTATGGCCTCAATCAAGCACCATGAGATTGATATGAGAAGTTAACTAAGCATCTTCTGAAACTTAACTCCAAACATTATGATCTTGATGATGCAACTTTGTTTGTCAAGAAAGATGGAAAAATAGTTGTATGTCTTGTGCATGTAGATGCTCTTTTGATGAGAAGGAACAATGAGAGCTATATTACATCCATAAAGAAGGAATTAAGGAAAGGTTTTGAAATGACTTATTTGGGCTATGTTCAGTACTATATTGGTATTGAATTAACTCAACATCGTATGTTTATATTCCTCTCTCAGAAGAAGTACATTGGAGATCTATTGAATTTTTTTGGCATGGTTGAGTGAAATCCTTTGACTACTCCAATGGAACAGAACTTGAAGCTCACATATATTGAAAGAAATGAATTTGAGGATAAAACAAAGTATAGACAACTTGTAGGAAGTCTCATCTACTTGACTGCTACACAAACGAACATTTCATTTTTTGTTCGAATCCTATACAGGCTTATGCAAAAGCCTTGTGAGGGACATTGGTCTATTGAAAAAAGAGTTTTAAAGTACTTGAAATTGACTCAAGTATTTGGAATCAAGTATACACATGTGGGCGACTTTAGCTTGATTGGATAATATGATTCAGACTTTGATGTAGGCAAAGAAACTGGGGTATCTACTTCAGGTTATACTATGAATCTTGGATCATGAGCTATCTCATGGAGATCACACAAAAAATTAGTTCTAGAAGATTCCATAACTAGGGTATAATATGTGGTAGCAATTGAAGCAACAAAGGAAATTGTGTGGATTAGGAAAATTCCAGAAGATTTGCAGATGAAACAAGTGCATTGAACTCCACTCATGATCGAGACCACTTTTGCAAAAAAGTTTGTAAAGAACCCAAAGTTCCATGATCGAACGAAGCACATCAATACAAAATACCGTCTAATTAGACATCAAGTTGAGTCCAATACAATCCATCTACACCATTCTTCCACAAATAAGTAGATTGCGGACATATTCACCAAATTACTTGGAAGAGAAAAGCTCGAAAGGTTTATAACGATTCTTGGACTAGCAAAAATCCCTTTATATTAAGGGAGGGAATGTTGACACCTAATCCTATGGGTTGTGTGAAATTTTAAATACTGTAAATATATAATAAGGAGAGGTGGAAGATGAAAAGCCTGTGATATTCCTATTTAGGAACAGCTCATGAATCATCCACTTAAAAACACATTTTTAGAAAAATATGCTTTAGAAAAGGAAAATAACTCTTGGATCCTTTATATCAGACAATATAAAAACTAAATCCAATATTTGAGTTGAAACAAATAAGACTAGGTGGGTTAAACAAATCTCCCGCATCTAGTTATCTTCAAGAGAAGACCCAATGAGGGGCTGCAGAAAATTAAAATGCTCTAATGAAAGTGAAGAGAGCTATAAATGCATAAAATGTGCTATGAGACACTTAGAAACTGATTTCAAGTACAACATCAATTTAGATCTAAATTTAGGATCCAAAAAGTGAGGAGATTTTGACCCTAAAATTGGTGTATTCTGAAATCTGCGTAAAATTAAGGGAAATGATGGGAGGTTATTTTATATTAGGTCATGAGGGACCTATGCTCCAAATTTCAGCTCAAACAAAGCATTCTAGCTATGTTAAATAGTTCCTCCTTTCCTGGATAAGCTTAAAAATGTTGATTTCCCATGACTTGGAGTATGCAGAAAATGGATGAAACATAAATTGTGTGATTTCTGAAGACATTAGACAAAATATGTCTGAAACATCAGATCTGAAGTTTATTATAACTGAGCATGAAGAAAAATGGAGATTCAACTCCTTTTATACATCAAATAGATCACCCGGCAAGGGGATTTCATGAAAGAACAAATACAAGTATCATATCTGTAGAATATGGATCTGGAAAATGCATAATCACTAAAACTTTGAGTAAAGGAGCTGAAATATACAAAATTACATAAGAGGGCTGAAATACAAACTTTCTGGAAGAAGGGATGGCCCTTCCTCAAGGAAATAAGCACCAAACTAGGGTAGAAACCCTACTACAGTAATGCACTAGAAAAATGACGCAGTTTTTGAAGTATATTGCACAGATGATGTTAGGACATTACATTATAGTCCCATGGGTCTCCCTGGGAGGCCACCTGATCTACAATTGATGAGGGGCATATTGTTATTTGGTTCACCCTGTAATATTCCAAAAATTTAGCCTTCAATATAAATGGAATATTAGAGTTGTTTTATCACTAGGTAGGTGAATAAATGGGTAGGTAGGCCCATTAACCTCTTTATAAGGATCAATAACACTCCTAATGTGAAAGGAGGAAGAATAAGCAGCTAATTTGAGCACCCTTGGGTGTGAACAGAGATGGGATCATGTTGATTCAGTCAACTTTGACCAAGTCAACAAAGCTATCTAGATACATTGAATCTCCTTGATGAACAACACATTTTTGGTGGAGGACAACTTGCATGAGCTTGATGGCACATATGGATGGGACCCAATGTGAAGAGGTTCACTTGCTATATATGGAGAGGATGGGATCCTTTGTTATTCATGTTTTAGATTATTATTTTGATATTGGTCTACTTAGACTTTTGCTTCCTCGTGTTGTTTGGCAGGGTTACAATGTTGTTTAGCACCGGGTGTTCCCGAGCAGGAATCCCACCTCTTTCCTTGAGAGGTCTCTTTGAAGAGTATTGTATTCATTTCCACATTCAGGTTTTCAGGCCAAGCTATGGATTTCTTCATCAGCGTAGTTTCTACAAGTTATTGTGTTGTGTTACAGGGTGCAACAGTGGAGGAGTAAATTCATTACATTACAGTCCTCCCTTCCCAAATGTTGTTTTTCCTCAAGCAACTGCAAGGATAGGACTGAAGAGAATCCTCTTCTCCCTTGTAGCACCCTCATAAGATGAAGTCTCCCAAGGATCAAGGTGCTGCATCATCAATATATCTTCAAGTTGCTCCTCCCAAGTGTGTAAGCTATCTAAATAGCTGACATTTGTGACAATGAAATATCTATGGAAGAAAAAATGGGTTTTTTGAAGGTCCTCTTGAAGCATGAGGGCTGATAGACACTATTGTGATTTGGCCCTGTTGACCCAGTCAATCCTCTCAATTTCTCTTCACACCTAAGTGTATTTTATTAACATGGCCCAGATTTGTCCATGTTCACATTAAGCATTGATTTATTTTGCTGATTTGGAGTTTTAGAGTTCCTCCTTTACACTTTTATTCATGAGTTAAGAAAACTGAAAATAAAATGTAGTATTCCCATTAGCTGCAAAAATTGGGAATATTACAGTCTCCCCCGACAAAATGTTGCTTGCCCTCAAGAAAATCTTATTGTAGATGCAAACCATCTATTTCCCTCCAAATGGCATCCACATAAGGAAGGCTTCCTCCATTTGCTGCAATAGGTTATGTATGTTCGGTTCCAAAGTTGTCTTCCACAAATGCATGAGATGACTTCCAACTGTAAGGTTAGATGTCCTCTTCTTATCATGAAGTACAAAATGACAATTACATGATGTCCAACACCATCATAAACACATGAGAGACATAAAATAAAGTAGCTCCTTCCATAAAGGAAAAGCTTCATCATGCAAGAACATTCCTCCATCCATGTTTTATGAACTTGATTAAGCATTTTTATGCTTTCATTCTTAGCCCTGTTGGCCTTGTTGGATCCAAACTCCATCATTCCAGCATTATGAAAAAGAAGAAGTGAAGGAGAAAAATGGGTGGACAAAGATGTCAAACCATATTCGCCTAATAATAAGCACTGGAGCAAGGCCCTTTGGTGCCATCCTCCATCTTCTCCATGTAATATGGGAAAGCCAAGCTTTCCAAAAGATTATGTACATGCCCTCCCTTGCTGCAATTTATCTTTAATACATAGGGCATGAATCAGAAAATTATGAGCTATGGGGTGGTCACCATACTCATTTAAAAGTAACCAAAGCAACAAGAGGTCTTTCTGCCTTCTTTCCTCCTCATGTGCATCATTAAACCAAACCATACTAATGGACATATGATTTGTCACATTAGCCCAATACAAAGTATTATCATCAATGCACATCATGAGATCAATATGCCAAATTTTACACAATGCAAAACACATAGACATAGGAGATGTCATGTGGTGGCCATACTTCCTCAAGTGAAACAAAATTATACATGCCTTCTCTTGCTGCAACATATCATTGAAATCCAAGGCATGATTTAGAAAATGATGAGCTATTGGGTAGTAACCATACTCACCCAAGAGCAGCCATAGCAACAAGGACTTTTGCAGCCCTCTTGCCTTATCAACATGTGGATCACGAAGCAATAACACAATGATGGACATGCGAAATGTCTCATCAACATAGTACAAGCAAGCTCCCTCATAGCACATAATGTGGGAGTCATTCCTCCTCCCAAGCCAAAGTTCATGCATGAAACATACCTCCAACAGAAATACATGTGGATAAATGAGACATATTTCAAACATGGACATGAGATTTAACATGTGATGTCCAAACTCTCCTTTTAACAGCCACATCAACCATGCTTCCTTTTCATATACTCTATTAATGATTCATAAAGCATGAGATGAGAGAATCAGAATATTTGGGTAGTGATCATGCTTACCCCAAAGCAACCAGCATTGCCATGCCTCCTTATTCATTTCATGACCATTCTTCAAGGCATAGATCAGAGAAATAGATGCCTTTGGAGAGTGATAGGTGTCTCCCAAGGGTAACTAGTGTAACCAAGCTTGCTGGCCCATATATGTCTACAAGTGATCATGTGATCTATTGCTCATCATCCTCATCCACTCACGCCAATATGGAAGATGATTGATGTGCTGCATAATCATGGCATCCTCCCTTTGTAGAATACCATCTCCTTTGAACCAATGAAGAACCTTGCATCTCATGAAATATTGAAATTCATATTTGTTGAGATTTCTTAGTGAGACCTTTCTTCCATCTACGGCCTTCCAAAACTAGTGAGGCTTTGAATCTGCAATAAGTAGAAGTCTCTCTTTGAGCTGTAGCATGCTCATTGAGAGAGTGTCATCTAGAGGGGAGAAAATGCTTCTCATCTCAAGATGTCTACTCTTCATCTTCTTCTTCTCCACTACTTCAAGGTTGAGCTTGCCTCTAGAATGCTCCAAGAGAGCTGAATCCTCTATGTCACAGTCACTAAGTGACAGCGCTATAGATCTTCAAAGTGATGCATGTACTATCTCAAAGAAAGTTTCATTACTGATCTCACAATCAGCTATTGAACATAGGATAGTACTAATCCCCTTTCTTGAAACCCTACATCTCAACCCAAGAGATTGAATTCAGCTCAACAATGATGCATAGGGATAGTTTCCAATCTCCTCCTTGATTAGATCAAGGGTCCTCTGTGCTGTGACATGCCTTTGCTTCAAATTGGCATTTTGATTTAATCCTTGGCTATGCATTAATCTTGAAACAATATGTGCTGAAATTTCATGCATACCTTGGATGAACTAATATGTGGGAACCTCTTGACAGAACACAAGAGTTCGTCCACCCGGATCAATGATGCCTCCAACTGCTGGAAAGAATGATGGTCTCCTTTCTTCAAGCATACCAGCCCTAGTATCTTCCTTCTCCTCCTCATGCATCTCTTGATTTATGCATGGGACTCCATATGTTAAGAACTCAAGACTACCTTGCAAAGATGAAAGTTCCTCTTCTCTAGATGCAAGCACCTTAACAGTAGATGGTTAAAGTGGATATCTCTTGCCCAAAGTGACAAGATTAACATTCCCCTCTTTTACCTTGGGAGATGTCTCTTTGTAGCTCATCTCCTCATCAAACTCCTTGAGATTTTCTTCAATACTATTCAATGTTTGAAAAAGAAGAAATGAGATCTCTTCTTCAGTCATTCTCCTTGCTATGGGATGACAGGAAGTGTATATTTCTTCCTCTTAATCTTGAAACCCTTTAGGATTTTATGTGCATCTCTCTTCTTCATTGCTATACCTCTCACCTTCTTCAAAGAAAGTGGGCATGGTGGATCTATGAGGAGATCTAGGACTCTTCAGTCTTTCACTTTGCTGATAGGAAGTGTCGGGGCTTCCTTCTTCTTCTTGAAACCTCATGCAGATTTTACTACAACTTGCTTTTTATCGAAACCCTCTAGGAGTCTCGGTGCATCTTCTTTCTCTCTTCTGACTTACCTCTTTAGAGAGGCCCTTCTTAGATCTGAACACTGATGAGAGTAATCTCATCCTCTCCATCATTCTAATATCTATTTCTCTTCTTAAATTCTCTGATAGCTTGATCTCATAGGCTGGGCCAGAGATCATGCTTTGATACCACTGTGATATTCCTATTTAAGAACAACTCATGAATCATGCACTTAAAAACATATTTTCAAAAAAATATTCTTTAGAACAAGAAAATAACTCTTGTATCCTTTGTATCAGACAATATAAAAACTAAATCCAATATTTGAGCTGAAACAAATAAGATTAGGTGGGTTAAACAGATCTCTCGCACCTAGTTATCTTCAAGAGAAGGCCCAATGAGGGGCTGCAGCAAAGTAAAATTCTCCACTGAAAGTGAAGAGAGCTATCAATGCATAAAATGTGATGATAGACACTCAGAAACTGATTTCAAGTACAACAACAACTTAGATCTGAATTTAGGATCCAAAAAGTCAGGAAAAGCAGTGATTTCGAACATAAAATAGGTGTATTCAGAAATATGCATAAAATTAAAATAGGTGTATACGAGAGTTTATTTTATATTAGGTCATGAGAGATCTATGCTCCAAATTTCAGCTCAAAAAAAGCATTCTAGATATGTTAAACAGTTCCTCCTTTCCTGGATAAGCTTAAAAATGTTGATTTCCCATGACTTGGAGTATGCAGAAAATGGATGAAGCATACATTACATGATTTCTAAATAAATTAGACAAAATATATCTGAAACATCAGATCTAAAGATTATTATAACTAAGCATGAATAAAAATGGAGATTCAGCTCTTTTTATACATCAAATAGATCACCCGGCAAGGGGATTTCATGAAAGAACAAATACAAGTATTAGATCTGCAGAATATGGATTTGGAAAATGTAGAATCACTGAAAATCTAAGTAAATGAGCTGAAATATAAAGAATTATGGAAGACAGCTGAAATACAAAATTTCTGGAAGAAGGGATGGCCCTTCCTCAAGGAAATAAGCACCAAACTAGGGTAGAAACCCTGCTACAACAATGCACTATAAAAATGACGCAGTTTCTGAAGTATACTACGCAGATGATGTTGGAAGGTCCTTTGGCCTGATGCCAAGATATGAATATGAAACTCAAGGCTTCCGCACTAATCTTCCATAGAAAGGAATGCTCCCTTTTCTACAAAACTAGATCTGGAAGTGGTGTTGAAAACCCCTCACTGCAACACCCTCCAACATATCAATTCCTACCCAACAGAAAAGGCTGTAGCTAGAGGAGGAAGCTTGGACTCAAGTCTAGATGTGAGGCATTTCAGAACATACTCCTTCAAGAGCTCCTCAATGAAGGAGCAGGAATTCCTAAACAGGAGACTCCTCTCTCTCTAGCTAAACAGCCAAGAGAGTTTGAGTTGCCTAAGCAATCTCAAAATCGAATTATCTTCAACTACCTCCCTTGTGGCCTTCCTCTCTCTTTTATAACATTAGCGTTTGGAAAACCCTAAACCACCTCCAATGAGTTAACCCTTTTCACATGGAGGGCCTCCATCTAAGACTGCGCTGATCAATGAGGAGGTTCAATGTATCTGGACACTGCTGTGATTTGGCCCTGCTAACTCAATCAATCCTCTCAATTCGCCTTCACACCTAAGTGTATTTTATTAATATGGCCCAGATTTGTCCATGTTCACATTGGGCATTGATTTATTTTGCTGATTTGGAGTTTTAGGGTTCCTCCTTTACACTTTTATTCATGAGTTAAGCAAACCGAAAATAAAATTCAATATTCCCACTAGCTACAAAAATTGGGAATATTACAGAGCCACTGCGAGTTGAATCCAAAGAGTATCTACCTCCATGTATATATTTGTGTGCACCCTTAATGAAAAAATCAATTCAGTTTGGTGGAGTTACCTCCTGGCCTGACATGGAGAAATGATCATGTGTGCATCCTCATCTTTAATGTAGCTGCGATATTCAGTGAATGAAGCACATTCTCAAAAATTAAACAAGAAAACATGTCCCATGTAGCATGTGTAACCATGATGGTGCATGCCCTTTGGTAGTGTCAATGTTAGCAGAGACCACATCAGTCACTGTTTTTAAATGAAACAAAACCCATGATTGTTTTTGTGATGTAGGGGGATGTATAGTTTTGTAAAGTATAATTTAGTGTGAGGTGTTGTGTGGGAGCGCTTTAGCTTAAGGGTGACTAGTGCCAAATGTCAATAGTTATACAGATTAGTTGAGGACCAAGACTAGAGTTGGTTAAGAAGTAAAGAGGGTAGTGCATAGAAGAACTGCAAAGAATAGGAGAAAGTGATAGGTGGAGAAACTAATTAGGTTTACATTACTGATCATTTGTATTGGCCTTTGTTTTTAGTTTGAAAATTGTTACATGAAAAGTAGGACAGTGGATAGGGAAGGTAGTAGCCTACATTCATAAGAGGTTGGTGCCTATTTGAAAGAAGTGTCTTTCTATCTTAAGGGGGTTGGGGCATCCTGTAAGTGGGTGCTCACAAACAACTTGAAGTACTTAAGTAGGTTATTAATTTTACATCATAATAACAAACAAATTAGTGGTTTTCTCCCTTTCGGTTTCGGCGCAAAAATCCCCTTGTCAGTATCTGTGTACTGCTCATTTGATGAATTGTGTGTACATGTGAGTTATTTAATTTGTTGTATAGATATACAAATATAGTATGAATTCTCTCACAAGTAACTGACATAAGTGAAAATAAATGAAGAATTGAGCTTAATTTTTAAGAACCTAGCTAATCATTGATTCCCCCCCTCTCAGTAATTCTCTATTCCAACATTTATTTCCTAGTATATTTTAAGGGTTAAATTTATGACATCTTCTTAATAATTATTCATAATTAAATTAAAATTTTGGAAGCCTTATTTCAAATAGACAAACCATACATATAAATATAATTAACATTTTTTTATTATATATTATCCATAAACTAAGTTGATTTGTTGGTTATTTATAAATTAACAAATTTTAGTGGTTAGTTTTAAGGAAAAACTTTGCATCTCCTTATGATTTAGCTTAAAATTTAACTTCAATGTTAATTTAAAAAATTAAGTGCTTTGAACCTTGCAAGAGCTTTATAAGACATTTTTTTATGCTTATTAGCTCTATTGCATGCCTCACTAGATATATTTACTAATTAAACAATATTTACACAACATAGGTTACTGATAGAGACATGAAAAAAAAATTCAACTACATTACAAGAAGAAAATCAACCCAAGAAGATGATGTATAAGCAAACATCAGAAGAGAAATTAATGAACAATTTGGAAGTAGTCTACAAAATAAAATTGGTATCAAAATTGTCAAGGATTATATGAGTAAGCTAATCAAGTTTGATCATGAGCACCCTTGAATCTCATAATTGGAAACTTAGTCTAAAAAGTAAATTCAGTATCAAACTTGTTAAATAGTAGATGAATAACCTAATTGAGTTGGATCATGAGCACCCTTGAATATCATAATTGTTGGTACCAATAGTAAAATAAAAAAAAAAAAATTAAGTAACAAATTAAAACCTCTTACCTCATAGAAGTAGAGAGATTGGGTAAAATAATTGAATATCAAGAAAATTTATATAGGCAAGTTATAATTACCATAAATATGACATATTTATAAGACCTCATTCCAACAAAAACAATTGAATTAATAAAGGAAGTTCAAAATTTCAAGGAAAATAGGAAGGAATGAAAATGGGCAATTATTACAAAGCATAAATCTATTGTTAACGATAGAGAGAAAAATGCAATTTGGGGCACTTGGGATCCTTTTTTGGAGCTACCCTAAGTTTTCATGGTGTAAATTTCCTATATTTAGTTGGATCATAAGTGAAACTAATATAAATATTTTTTTAACATGGGAGCATGAAGAGTATAAGGCCCCTAACTTAGAAATATTTGTCTTATGGTCGAGATGGAACAAGAAATCCTATTGTAGAGAGATTGGAGGTATAATATGTTTTATAAAAAAAGAACATTTCTCATCATATTCGTATTTGATAAGATACACCCTCTCAATTAATAGATATGGACATACATCTAAAACATCATCGCTAGAATTTTTATATAGGAATTTTTTATTTCATTCCTATTAATTGTTTTTTTAGAATAAAAAAAAGAAGATAAAAATTGTCCCTATAATACCCTAAAACAAAATCTTCACTATTTGAGGAGCGAAGGTATTATCTATCCTCATGTTATAGACTTTAATGCTAGAATTAAAAATAACCAAGCTATTCATTTAAGCAATCATTCGAACCTTAATCTTTTATGGTTAGATACATAAATTTTTCTAGCTAATAGATACAAATGAAACTTTGAAGGCTTTATCAACAATTTGTTTGGGACCAAGCTAGTAAAGATATGTAGTTCTCAAGACATTATAATTTGCAATGGTGTGATGAATTAGCCACACTCCAACCAAATGAATTGTATTCATGGGATCCATAGTAGCATCATCAATTATGTGATACCTAACATCCCTATACCCAACCAAATCATATATTTTGATGTCTTAAATGATCATGAACCCAATTCTAATCATATACCTTTAACCCAATTTTAAACTTTATCGTGCACAAAATCCACATGGAATAAAATTTTGATAATCAAAGGCACCTAGTTTTTGACAAAATTAAAGTTTATATCTTCTTAAAGGATTTAAAAAGTGATTTGTTATAACTTATAGAGACAACATTATCATAATTTTATTACAAATATTTCTACTTCCATTGAAAATTTCTTTATCAAGGTGTCACTATCGAATGATACAACAACCATCCCTTGATATGATAACTAATGTCAAATTTCTAGGAAATCCATTAGGGATGCTTCTAATGAGTCCTTGAGACTTGATAAGGTAAATATGTATAAAAATCTAATTAAAATAAAAATATATATATTATATAAATGAAAGCAAGAACATATCTTCCACCTATTTAAACTTGATCCTAAGACAATTTTGGAGGAAAATTTTAAGTTGTAACACTAAAATAAATAATTTGATTTCCCTGAAGAACTAGAATTCCCACCTTAAAAATATTATAAATCATCTAACACCATGGATTCCATTCCAAATGCTCCTATAGAGGATGGAATATTCTCTATGGAAGATATAAGGTTTAGGGTTAATTCGTTTGAAAATAGGAAAGCTAAGGACATTGAAAGTTGCCAAGCTGAAATTTTTATGTTAAAGGGCTTATCCTCATCCATTACATACATAAGCGCTTCAATTTAACAATGAATTAAGGCTTTCTAAAACCCTACACTCAAAGTCTTATTGTACCTATTTCTAAAAGAGGATGAAACTATCCCATGTAATTATAAGACAACTATTATTAATCCCATTTTAGTGGATTTTTATGGAATTATTTTGGAAAGGAACATTAGCCTATGGCTAGAAAGCCATAAGAAAAGATCTAAAGCATTAAAAAATGTAACTAGTTTCAGACTTCATAATTGTTCTACTCATTGCAATATGTATTCTATGTAAGAAAAAAGAAAATAAAAGAAAAATTTATTATTATTAAAGGATGGGTTTCATGCTCATTATTGATGGTATTCTAGGTAAAAGAATGTTCTTCATGCTTCTAGGGTTTGTTAGGTATTATGATTTATTGCCTTGAGTAAAAGGAGTCAGCACCATTCTTATAACACCCTTACAGGAAAATATATTTGTAAAAATAATTATTTTTTAGTCTAAAAAGTCTAAGAAGATAAAAAGTACAATCTGACCCTGGGAACATCACTTTGGCCTAATGTTGTGTAACCAGCTCCAAAAATAGAAGAAAAGAGATATCAACACCTTAGAAATAAGCCACTTCGAGGGGGAAACCTCCAATACATTACATAAATGCACAATTCTTGGATGATACAATTCACAAAACCTCCTTTCTATATATAGGAGTCCATGGGGCCATAATGTAATCCTAGTGGGCCACAATGTAATCCTAGCCGACCTAACAATAATAATTTAAGGGCACAATAATAACAAAATGGGGGTTACAAGGGTACAATAATAACAATAAGGGGGTTACACTAACAACAATAAGGGACTATACTAGTAATATAGGGACCTAACATGCCCTCTCCTTTGAAAAAGTGTTGTCCTCAACGCTTGAGTAACTCTGGGTGCTTCTGTATAAATTATCATCCTCCCATGTAGAATATTCAGTGGGTAAGTTCTTCCACTTGATGAGATACTCCGAAATTGATCGATTCCGTAGCTGTCGAGTTCTTGTTTCCGTGACCGCTTCAGGTTCCAATATGATTTTTCCTTCCTCATCAAGTTTTGGCAATATTGTTTGAACTTGAAGATTTTCACCTATAACCTTCTTTAAGCATGAAACATGGAAAACTGGATGCACTCGCGAAGAATCAGGAAGCTCCAATTTGTATGCCATAGTACCAATCTTTTGCAACACCTTGTAAGGACCATAGTACTTTGGCGATAATTTATTATCCTTCTTTGCTTGCTTGAGGGACATTTGTTTGTATGGTTGTAGCCGTAAAAATACCCAATCTCCTACATCAAAACTTCTCGCAACAATGTTGATCTGCCTGTTGTTTCATTCGATTTTGTGCCAAATTCAAGTTATCCTTTAAGAGTTGGAGAACTTCTTGTTGATGCTCAATGTGATCACTGCTTGAACCTTCAAATTTTCTCTAAAGATGATGTGATGGATGGTGGATGATATCCATAAAGTGCCATAAATGGGGTCATTTTTGCTGCAGTATGGAAGGAAGTGTTATACCACCATTCAACGAGAGGTAACCACTTGACCCATTGTGTTTGTTTATCAGATACAAAACAATGAAGATACCCTTCCAAACATTTATTTACTATCTCAGTTTGACCATCAGATTGAGGATGATAAGATGAGCTATGAGCTAATTGAGTACCCAAACAAGAAAATAAATCCGTCCAAAAATTTCCAGTAAAAATGGGATCTCTGTCGCTCACAATAACCCTTGGGCTTCCATGTAGCTTTTGAATTCTATCCATAAATGTAGTAGCAACTGTACTTGCTTTAAATGGACGAGATAATGCACAAAAGTGTGCATACTGGTAAGTCTATCAACTACCACCATGATGACACTCTTTCCTTCGGACTTAGGTAAACCTGTGATAAAATCCATTGAAATCTCCTCCCAACGTTGACTTGGAATGGATAAAGGTTGTAGAAGTCCGGGGGTCTTAATTGTTTCCACTTTATTCTGCTGGCAAACCAAACATTCCGCCACAAACTTTTGAATATCAGATTTAAGGCCATCCCAAAAAAATTCTTTCTTCACCCCGTGGTAAGTTTTTAAAAATCCTGAGTGTCCTCCTAAAGGAGAAGTGTGCAATTCCAGAAGAATCTTTTGTTTTAGTTGGGAATTCTTACAAAGATATAAGCAATCTTTGTACCATAAGGAATCATTTTTCCAACTAAATGTATCGGATGTACTAGGATCTTGCTGCAACTTTTGAATGAGTGTCCATACATCTTTTTCCTTCTTCCATTCATCTCTTTCTTCGGTTATCCAATCTGGTTGGATAATAGAAATGGCACAAAGCAATGCTTCCACCTCTTCATTCTTTCTTGAGAGTGCATCTGCAACAACATTAAGCTTTCCTTTTTGTAGATTATTTCAAAGTCATAACCCAACATCTTTGTGACCCATTTTTGCTGTTCTTTTGAAGATAGTCTTTGTTCCAAAAAGTGTTTAAGACTATCATGATCAGTTTTTACCTTGAAGTGTCTTCCCATTAGGTAAGTTCTCCATTTCTTTAGTGCATACAGTATTGCTAACATTTCCTTCTCATAAATAGGTTTCTGTAAATACTTTCCTTTGATTGTACGACTTTCAAAAGCAATGGGTCTTCCTTCCTGCATTAAAACTGCACCAATTCCATTTCCTGAGGCATCACATTCCACAATAAATGCTTTTGTGAAGTCTGGCGTAGCTAAGACCGGTGCTAGGCACATTGCCTCTTTAAGATGTTCAAAGGCCTTAGTTGCTTCAGGAGTCCATGAAAATGCATCTTCTTCAATAATGTTGTTAGAGGTGCTGCTATTCTCCCATAATTCTTAACAAACTTGCGATAATACCCTGTTAACCCGAGAAATCCTCGCAACTGCTTTATGGTTGTGGGAACTTTCCATTCCTTAATGGCTTTAATTTTGTTAGGGTCTACTTTCACACCCTCGTGAGATACAATATGACCCAGATATTCCACCTCTTGTACTCCAAAGAAACATTTGGACTTTTTTGCATATAATTGTTTCTCCCGCAATAGTTTGAGCACCCTGTCAACATGTTCAACATGATCCTTCCAAGACCTGCTGTAGATTAGTATATCATCAAAAAATACTAGCACAAATTTTCTAAGGAAGGCTTTGAAAATGGAATTCATCAACCCTTGAAATGTAGAAGGTGCATTGGTAAGGCCAAAAGGCATGACCAAAAATTCATAATGACCCTCATGAGTTCGAAATGTCGTTTTTGGAATATCTTCAGTCTTCATTCTAATTTGATGATATCCTGAACGAAGATCCAACTTGGTAAAATAAATTGCTCCATGTAATTCATCCAATAATTCATCAATCACAGAATGGGAAATTTATCTTTAATGGTGAGCTTATTGAGCTCCCTATAATCTGGACACATTCGCCATGATCCATCCTTCTTGTGTACCAATACTACAGGAGCAGAGAAAGAACTTTGACTGGTTTGAATTATACCCGCCTCTAACATTTCTGCAATCATACGTTCAATTTCGCTCTTTTGGAACACTTCCTAGAATCAAATGAATAGCATGATCATGATCACGAATAGGTGGGAGTCCTTTGGGAGTTTCAAAAACCTTGGAATGATTGTCCAAGACTTGTTGGAGATCTGCAGAAATAGATGATTTTGATGTTGGAACTTCTAGTGAGCATAATTGTGCAATACGCCTCGCTGTTCTTTCTTTAGAAGCTTTGTCATGACATTAGAGCTTATTATCCTTCCTGGCTTCCCCGCAATACCCCGTAATTCGACTTCCTTTCCTTCTGAAAAAAATTTCAAGAAAAATTCTTGAAAATTAAAAGCTACCGTCCCCAAAGATTGTAACCATTGTACTCCTAGTACAACATCAGCACCTCCCATAGGAATGGCAAGCATTGGACTAGTCAATACATATTCCCCCATGGTTAGCTTGATATTTTGGCATTTTCCAGAGCAATTTATAGTTCCTCCATTTGCAACCATCACTTGACATTCTGGTGCTGGGTATAGGAAACAATTTAATTCCTTGGCTACCTTATAATGAATAAAATTATGGGTGCTACCCGAATCAATCAACACTATTACCCTTTTCTTCTTGATATGTCCTTCTATCTTGAGAGTTTGAGGAGTGGTAATTCCTGCCAGTGCATTACACGATATGGTCGGATTCATTTCTTCCTCTTCTAGGGCTGGTTCCTGGTGTATATCCTCTTCTTGTTCATTTTCTTCTTCCTCTTCACAATCTATGTAAATAATTTCTTCTCAGCACACTTATGACCTTTAGTGTATTTGCTATCACAACTGTAGCAAAGCCCTTTTGCTCTTTTTTCTTCCAATTGTTGTGGTGTCAACCTTGTAGGTTGTGGAAATCTAGGCATAGCAACACTTCCTTCTTTATAGAATTGAGTGATATGCTTCCTTGTCGTCATTATTTTACATTCAACTTTTCTTGCCAACCCGAATGCCTTCTCCAATGAATCCGGTTCCAAAACGCGAACTTCATGTTGGATGTTATCCTTTAAAGTGCCTATGAAGAGATCGATCATGTGTTCCTCTGGAATATCAGTTACCCTTATATTCAATTTTTGGAAGTCCTCAATGTGCTGCCCCACTAAACCTTTTTGTTTGAGATTTATCAATTGGCTAAAGAAGGTGTTGCTCTTTGTATCCTCATAATGTGCTATCATTTCCTCCGTAAAAATTGACCAAGTGACAATTTTTTTACTAGAGCAAAGCCATCGATACCATACAAATGTATTTTGTTCTAAATGTAAAGTTGCAATGCGTACCTTTTGTGTGTTTTGCACATTATGGAGATCAAAATATTGCTCCATCTGTAGTATCCATGTTACAGGATCCTTTCCATCAAACTTCCTCATATCCATTTTGGAATATGGTGGTTCTTCCCACCAACATTCGAGTTTATGAAATCACGATTAACATTTATTTTGTTCTCATCATGAGGTTCTTCTCCTATATTTCCGCCATTAGGAATCATTTCTAGTTTTAAGCTTGTCATCAAGCCTTCCATGTATGCTTTTAGATCACTCTTCATGTTTTCCATGTTGTCTTTCATGTCATCCATCTTAGCTTCCACGCCATCCATCTTAGCTTCAATGCCTTTCTTCAAACCATCCATCTTCACTTCCATGCCTTTCTTCAAAACTTCCATTTCATTTTTTGTTGCTCTTTGCGAGAGTGAAAACTGTTGCATTTGCTCTTGTAATTTTGATAGATCATGTTGCAATTCTTCATCTTCATGAGTCATAGTAGAGCCTTCTGAAGGCTTAATGGGTGTTGAATTATTTTTAGGGGCCATTTTAAAATCAAATATTGATATCTATTCTACAATTTTCCCTTGGAATCAATTCAACTTGATTCTTCAAACAAGACTTATGTAATTCGGGAAAAAAAATACACACCTTTACTAGCTTTTAGGAGCTCGATATTGAAATTGAATTATCTCTGTAATTGAAAATCTTAGATATCTCAAATTCAGCCCTGTATTAGCCCTCTGAAGCTTCTTTCAAATGCCACAAGTCTGACCTGATTTGGATTCTCCAAGACAAATTTGTGTCCAATCTTCCACAATGACCTAATTTTGGACTGGTTCAGTAGAGCGAACTTGTACGACTTGCCATGTGTCACTGTTTTGTTCTTTGTCTCTGAAATTGATATCCAAGAAACTACAGGCCGTGTACTTGCGACCACTTTTGACAGCACTCAAATCCAATCTCTAGAGAGAGAGTTATTGAACTTTTCCCACAATCACCTCTTTGAGATGAAATTCAGGAGCCTGAAAAAGCACTACCTTCCACAGATCATATCTCCAAAAATATTTCGAACCAAGCTCTGAAATTTTTTGACGAATTTCCTCAGGATTTAAGATTCGCACCATATTAATTTCAGATTCTGAACCTTCATAGAAAATTTTTTATAGCGCAAATTCCACGATGACCTATTTAGGAGCCTGAAAAAATACCTAACTTCCACAGATCATATCTCCGAAAATATTCCGAACCAAGCTCTGAAATTTTTAGACAATCTTCCTCAGGATTTCAACTTCGCACCCTAAACATTTCGGCTTCTGAAACTTCGTAGAAAAAGAGTTATAGCAAAAATTCCACGATGACCTGTTTGGAGCAGCGAAACCCTAGAATCCAAAGCTCTGATACCAAATGTTGTGTAACCAGCTCCAAAAATAGAAGAAAAGAGATATCAACACCTTAGAAATAAGCCACTTCAAGGGGGCAACCTCCAATACATTACATAAATGAAAATTTTTTGGATGATACAATTCAAAAAACCTCCTTTCTATATATAGGAGTCCATGGGGCCATAATGTAATCCTAGTGGGCCACAATGTAATCCTAGCCGACCTAATAATAATAATTTAAGGGCACAATAATAACAAAATGGGGGTTACAAGGGTACAACAATAACAATAAGGGGTTTACACTAACAATAATAAGGGGCTATACTAGTGGTATAGGGACCTAACACCTAAAGGAGGGAATTCTACCCCTTGAGAAGGTTATATACAGGATCAGTTGGACCTCATTTGGCACACACACTCCACAAATTTGATATATCAATAAAGAGTTTGATATGTAGTTGGGAAGCAATAAGAAGAAGAGTGAAGTGCTATGAGAATCTAGAAGGACCATATATATTGTTTTTGGGCTCTATCTCTCTCACAAATGAACAGTTCTAGTGTTTCTGGTGCTACCGAAGGAGGCTCAAGTATGTGTTTGAGTTGTGGTAGGACGAAGTGGAAAGTATTGTAGCTGGTAGGGAAGAAACCCTATATTTACCTCATTGACCTTGGAAGATTTTTCTTGCTCTAGGTAGGTCCCAAAAGGAGGCTCGATTAGGGTTCCCAAAGAAACTGCAATGCTAAAGTTGCAGAATCAAAGTTGCAAGATGAGTTGCAATATGAGTTGCAGTTTTGGAGCTAGCAAGTTGAAGTTGTAGGGTGTAGAATTTTGGTGTAGAATTAAGGAAGGGCTTGAGGAAGGGATGACATGGTACTAGAAGAAGGATTGGTCTAGGATTTGGAAATTTGTATCTCCTTTAGATGAGAGTATTTTCCAAGTTTTACCCTTGGAGGGGTTTTTCCTTGGTTGAGATCCTAATATTTGTGTCATATATTGTTTTACTTTATGTTCTTTCTATTTGTTTAATGAACTATCTAACTAAAATAATAGAAGAAAGCTAATAAATTCGCAAGAAAATAAAAAGGGGAAATTAAAAGGAAACTCTCAAGAAAGGACTAAAGAAGAAGACTTTGAGAATGATTTAAGACTCATTAGTAGAAAAAATATAAGTAAGGTCTCTACATTAAAGGCGATCAAGTATAAAAAAGTCAAACCCACATTCCATCCTTTATTTATCCTAGACTTCCAGAGAACTTAATATCATATATTCCATTAGAAAGA